>CAUYON010184476.1:0-17680 GCA_963573935.1 Arctocebus calabarensis | reverse complement strand
CCTCATGCTGTCTCCCTGTGTCCCCAAAGGGAAGTTTCTGGGCAGATCCCGCCTGGCAGAGATGCCTGAAGTCCTCTCTCCCCAGTCTCACTGTGCCCAGCCGCAAGGAAGCTGTTACTCGTCCGCCATCTTGCTCCGCCTTCCCCAAAGTAGCTCCTTCTAATGAATGTTTATGCCCAACTCTGAAATAACTTGCTGAAGGGTGTAGAGACTCCTTGTTATCAGAGAATTATAAGTGGGTTATGTTTGGTAGAAACATTATGGAGATTATTTAAGAATCACTTATGTTGAGTGATCAAAGCAGGTGGTTTTAAGTTCTTCCTAATTCTGATTCTAGGATTTTATGAAAATAGTAAATCCTAATATCTTTACTGAAACTAATGTGCCAAAGTCAATACTAGATCCAGGGCATATAAACACAAATCAATTCAATTAAACAAATAATTTTTAATAGTCCATGTCAGTAATGAGCTAGGCAAAAGATAAAAGTAATAAAGAAGGCAGATACATTCCCCCCCCCAAGAAATATACACTCTATTAGAGAAGATGGGCTTGAAGCAAACAAGTGTAATGAATGTTAATGAAAAAAACTATGAGGGTTATGTGGTATCAGCTACTATAAGGACTTAACTTCATAGGGAATCAGGCAAGTTTTCTGCAAGTAAGATATACAGGATGAGACCTGAATGATAAATGGAAGGTGGGATCTTGAATACAGAGACAGACAGAAGAATCTTTATCAAGGGGCATTTGAGGAAATGAAAACTTCTTAGGAAATTAGAACAGAGACATCAACGGTGAGAAAGACAAAATAATCCCTCAAATCATAGAAGGCCTTTTCAGAACATTAATGAGGTGAGCCTCAATTTGAGAGCAATGGATATCATGGAAATGGTTTTTTAAAGGGAAGTATGAGAAAAACTGATATTTTGTAAAACGAATCCTACTCGTGTATGGGCAATTAATTAGAGAGAGGTGGATTGGAGGTTGGCAACAGTCATGAGCAACTGCAGAGCTCAAGATGAAATGCTAGAGATTCAGACCATTGAGGTACCAGTTGGGGTGAAAAGAAATAGATCAATTTACAGTTACTTATGAGGCATTGTGAACAGGATTTAGTGAAAAGACCATGAAGAATTTAAATAATTGGATGAATGGTTTTGAGGATAAGAAAGAAAGGATAGACAGGCAAAGACCTAGGATTCAAGGTAACACGTAACCTAATAAAGATAATAAATGGAATACATAGCGTGGTGGGGATTCAGAAAAGAGAGCGATTCATTCTGTCTAGAGGAGTCAAAGGCAAAAACAAAAGATATCTGAGGAAGAATAGTATTCTTTTGGTGGAAGTTCAAATGAGCTTCTCAGATATAAAGCAGCATATTACTTTATGACTTTTGTGTAGGCCGATACTTATTCAGGAGAATGCAAGAAGCACAAAGTATGCACAGGAGAAGACTGATAAACTGGACTCCATTAAAATTTAGGCTTATTAAAATGTGATATAAATGGAATAAAAATGTAAGCCATAGAGTGGAGGAAAATATTTGCAATACATGTGCCTGACAGAGTCCTCATATTCATGATATATATGTATATATAATATATGTAAGTATATAAAAATATATGAGACTGTATTTAAATAATAAATATAATAATATATTTATGTATATAAATATATGTATATAAGAATATATTTATGAATATAAATTATAGAAGAATATATTTAAGTATATAAATATACATAGAATATTTAATCCTAAAAATCAATAAGAAAAAGGCAAATAATCTGCTAAGAAAAGAAAATGGATTAAAGACATAAACAGGCACTTCACAAACAAGAGTATCAAAGTGGCAAATCAGCGTTTAAAAGGGTGCTCAACTTTTCTAGTCTGCAGAGAAATGTAATTAAAACCACCATTTAATGTCATAACGCAGACATTGGCTCAGATGAAGAAGACTGAGGGTGTCAAGGAGTGTCAACGAGTGGCTGTGGGAACTTGATGCACATTGTTCATGGGAACATAAATTAGTTCATGGTCACTTTGAGAACGCTCAGCAGTGTTGACAAAAGACTGCCTGTGTCCTGGCCCTGTGACCCATCAGTCCCACTCCTAGAGATGTGCCCAGCAGAATTGCGTCCCAGATTCACCAAAAGACATGAATGTGCACAGCAGCTTTATTCAAAATAAGCCTAAACTGGAAACTACTCAAATGCCCATCAATAAAAAAAAAGGCAAATAAATTATTATACAATCAAACAGTAAGCTACTATACGGGAATGAAAAACATGACTGTGTCATGTATCAATATGTAAGAATCTCCCAAGCATAATATTGAGTGAAAGAACTCAGATACCAGGTGGTAGTTTCCATATGATTCCATTCCTAGATGGGTCAAAAACTACAAAAACAAATACATGGTTTGGGAAGTCCAGAGATCATTAACTTTGGGGCAGCAAAATGGGCCAGTGACTGAAGGGAGATAAAAGATATTTCTAGTGGTAGTGGTAATATTGTGTTCTTAGCCTGGGCTAATGAGTATGTTTGCTTTGTGAAAATTTATAGAGCTGTACAGCCATTATGTGTATATATAAATTTCAGTTCATACACCATGCATCTACTACATTTTGATTTAAAATATGTTTCATCTTCATGTCTTCTGCAAAGACAGAATGTGAATAAAGCACAGAGGCGGGGAAAAGTGTCTTCCTCCTCCAACCCAGCTAGAAGACGGAGCTGCATGAACAAAGTGTGGAGTGACCAGAAATAATTGGCACTGTTTATTTAGTGTCTTCCTACATGCCAGGCACTGTACTCATTTATTTATTTTAATTTTTATTTTTATGTTTTTTGCATTTTTTTTTTTTTTTTTAGCCAAGGCCAGGTTTGAACCCACCTCCTCCAGTATAGGCGGCCGGCGCCCTACTCCTTGAGCCACAGGCGCCACCCCTCATTTATTTTTATTAGATTAATGTTCACTTCTAATATATTTTTTAAATTTTAACTTATTTTTCATCATATAGTTGCATTATTTCATTTTTAATCCCCAACATGATTCCTGCAAAGAAGGCATAAATAATTTCTCATTTTTGCAAATAAGGAAACTGGGTCTTGGAGAGGTTACTTAATAAATGGTTGAGCTGGAATTTTAACTCAGACAGCCTGACTTCATGCTCCTCCTTCTGGGAAGGGTGTTGCCCTTTATTCTTCTTTTCCTTTCCTTTGAATGAGACCGGGAGGGAGACTCTTCAGAGGTTTGTTTTGGTGAAGGTGTTTCATCAAGTGTTCAATTAAACAAGGCAAAGGGAGAGTGGGATAGAAGAGGGGGGGAAAAGGACTGGAGGAGGAGATCAAGAAATAAGGAAGAAAAGATCATGAAAATGATCAGAGGCTATTAGTAGTCATGGTGGCAACAGCTGAACTAGTAATAACACTAATGGCATAATAACATCTTATTTTCATACTTCCCTTTCCAAGAAGCCCAGTGAGTGTTTTACCGACATTGTCATGTAATTCAATCTGGTATCCATATGATGATGTACACAGACAGCAAAGCTCAGTCAGTGGCTCCCTGATGTAGAAACAGATGCAGAGAGACATTTTTACTAAAATCTATGGGTGATCCAGAAATTCATTCTTTCATTTACTCACTCATTTATTTATTTAGCAATATTTATTGAGCATCAACTATTCATTAGATTTTCTTTTTTTAAAGCTAGATATATAGCCTCGAATTAGTTAATCATCTTGGAGCTTATAATTAGTGTGTACAGGTATAGGGAAAGCAGACTGCAGAGAAATATGATTTGGTTTTTTGGTTTGTTTTTCTGCAGTCACAGACATTGTAAGGATACAGGTCATGTAGAAGCCTGCAGACCATGGAAAAGACTGCAGATTCAATTTTGCTCTGGATGCAATGAGAAGCCTTTGCAAATTTGGATAGAGAAGTAACTTGAGCTGACTTTCATTTTAAACAGATCACTATGGCTTTTGAATAGGAAAGATTATAGTAAGGACCCCAAGTGAGTGAAAATAGTGGTTTAGATCATGATAGTAGCAATGACGGTGGGGAGAGGTGATTGCATTTATGGATATATTTTTAAGAATGTGATGACATTAATTGTTAATGAACTAGAACATGTTCGTGTGAGATGGAGAAGTCAAGGATGACCCCAGGGTTTTGCCTGAGCAACTGCAAGAGTGGAATTGCCACTTACTGATATGGGGAATCTGTAGGGGGAACATAAGAAATTGGGTTTGAATTCAGGTGGGATTTAACCCAAGTTTGACAAGTATACTACATATGCAAATGTAGATGTTGAGTGGACGTTTCAAAGGTCAGAGGACAGAACTGAAATTATAGATTAAAATAGGTATGCTACTTAGTGATGTGAGATTTGGACAAGATAACTTGGGGGAGAGAGTAGGTAGAGAAAAGAAGGAATCTGATTATTGAATCATGAAGAAGTTCATATTAAAAAGTAGGGAATCAACTAGTAAAAATCAACAGAAATGTAGAAGTGGGAGGGGAGTGGAGAGGTAGGGAAAAATCACACCCAGAGGGTATCAATGTACCTATTCTGGGTAAAGGGCACACTTGTAACATTAATTTAAAATGCACAAATCCAAATTATGTAACCAAAAAGTGTGTACTCTGTAATATTCTGTAGCAAAATTACATTTTCAAATAAGGTGTCTTGGAGAGGGGACCCAGATCTAAACCTAAAATTCATTTATGCTACATATATACGTAAGCACATAGCTTACAGATAATCTTATACGCCATTTTTTACCAATTTTGAGCATAAATAAAGTTTGTTTATGCATGCCAAAAAATAAAAGGGTTGGGAATGATGAGAATCCAGAGAAGAAAGATGGAAAGAGGCTATAGAGATAAGAAGATAGACCAGAGTATAGGATCTGGGAAGTCAGGGAAGGAATATTTCTCAAAACAGAGGTAGTGCTAATGGTTTCATATGCGGATAATAGAATAATTAAGAGATGCACTGAGAACTGAGTATTGGGTTCAGCATCATGGAAGTCATTGGTAACCTTGACAAGCATGTTTCATTGGAATTATCGGTGTGAAATTCTGAGAATAAATTCAAGAGCAGACCCCACAGAGGAGTATTACAGTAAATGACACAATAGCATAAGGTGATATGGAGTCAAGTGTTTTTCCTTCTTCTTTTTTAACGTAAGAATCAACAGAACTTTTGTATGATGTTGAAAATTATTTGGTAGAGAGAGAAAAATTTATACTGCAAGCTAAGGACAGGTGATTTTCAGATCAAAGTGAATCAGACAAGAATGAATGGAATCCTTCGAATCACTGGTATTGTTTGCCTTAGTCAGGAGCATCTATTCTTATCAAAGAGAGAAAAAGAGAATATAGGGGGCCAGAGGCGGGCACAAATTGTATATATAGTAATGGGGGCATTGTTTTGGACTTTACTTTCTAATTACCACTCATAGATAATAAGTTGTGTGATTTTTCAGATTTTGCTACCTTTGAAATTAGAATGCTTCTTATAACCAATGGCATGTCCTAGAATATTTGGCAGGATATTTTTTTCTTAGTATAAAGCATGGTATGTTTTACAATGACTGGCATCTTAGATTTAATGACCTATAGTATTTTTCTAGTGAAAAATGAATGAGGTCTTTAGCCCATTCCCAATTTACAAAAGGGAAAGATGGAGGGGAGGAGGATAAAGATAATTTCAAGATGGAAAGCTGGATAAGAGAGGAGCGATGTGTTCAAAGACTGGTAAGGTTGACCTACCCTCTGCCTGAACTTCCAACAGGAGCCCCTGGGACTTGCATTTTGAGAGCCTCCTATAAATCTTCACATTCAACTGGTCCTTCTCATGTCTTGGTCTCCAATCATTCCTCCACTTCCTCCTCCCCTTGCTTTTTCTTCCTTCTTCCCATTTCTTCTTCCTCTTCTTGGCCTCTTTCCTTCTCTTTTCCTGTGTCTTTGCTTGAAATCTCAGCTCCTTCTCGACTAGGTTCTATCTAATATCACTTGCCCATCCAGTCTGTCTTCCTGCATGGAATGACATCTCCTGTCTTCTATTGAGTGCTGTCTGTCTTTCATTACCCAACACAAATGTCCCCTCATCACAATCATTCCTTCTCCACCCTCTGCCTTGATTCAGTCCCTCATCTCATCATTGCTCTCTCCCCTGGTCAGTGCCATGATTGCCAGACCATCCTTGTTCATCCTCATCTCACTCCTACTAATCTGTTGCCATCACAGCAGCCAGTGTGGTCGTCTTAAAGACAAATCAAATCTTTTCACTTCCCTGCTGATAATCCTTCAAGCCTCGGTGAAGGGTTGGGTGCACAGTTTAGAGCCCCAGCTTGGCACCTGGCTATTCATACACAACCCTTGTCAATATTTCTGGCTTTGCCTTATTCCACCATCCACACATAACCATATTTGTGCTCCAGGCCTATGGAACTTTACATCCACTATAGGCATCTTTTTAAATTATTACTTTTATTATTTCTTGCTCTGCACCTTTGCACCTCCTTTCTCTAGTGCCTGAACTTCCGCCTCTCCCAGGAAAGCTTCTCATACCCTCTCTCCCCAATTCTTAGATGCCCGCCTTCTTTCCTAGGACTTGGCACACAATAGTATAATTGTCCTATTATTACTAATTTGCTTCCCTAGTTGGAGTATAGTCTCCTGGTTGCTAAGAATCATCTCTTTAGCACAATGCATAGGGCCTGCTGTATAGAAACTGCTCAGAAGATGTTTGCTAAATGAATGACTGGATCAATAAACAAATGGATCACTCAGTCCATAGTGAATTCTTTATTCTCTGAACTCTTATGCTTCTTATCCCACGTCATACTGGATTCAGTTCAACCTGATGACCATTTCCTGAGGGCCTACTATATGCCATCCTCTGTACTATGGGGCATGGATATGTTCTTCAAAAGTGCATGGGCCTTTCCTTTAGGCTTTTACATCTTTCAAGCAGAGGTCATGACCTTGAACCCTCCAAATGTTCTCTCTTCTGAGAAGCTCTCTGGCTTCTTTTGCTTCTCTGACCTAGTACATTATGGCCTTTGTCACTTTCTTTCTTATACATATAAGGAGTTGTAATGTAGAATAGTGGTTTCAAGAAAAGACTCTGGGGTCAATAAGATCTTAGTTAAAGTACCAGTTTTAGCAACTGCTGGCTGAGAAGTCTCAGAAGAACTATTGCATCCTTGGGGCCTCTGTTCCCCACTTACTTCATATAGTTGCTGTAACTATTATTCATGTAAGAATACATGTTATGCCTGGCTTAGAATAGGTATTCAAAACTTGTAGGTATTATTTTCACCACCTCTATCATTGTGTTATTTACAAAATATTTGCTTCATTTATCTTGGCATCTCCCATGGTATATGTGCTTGGCCAAATCAAATGCTCATCAAATATATACTAAATGAATAATAAATAAATAAGTGTAGTAGTCCTTACATAGTAGAAACTCAGCAAATCAATTTAGAAAACCTTAGAAAATATTTATAGTGTGCCAGATTTCAAGAATAATAACCATGCTAGTCACAGTGGAAGATCAAAGTCTAAAGGTTTAAACCAGGCCCATATATGTGAAAATCATACTTGGATACTTTAAAGATGAATCTCATTTAATCAATGTTTCTTTATGGATCAATCAAATGATTAATATTTTTATTAATGGATCTGTATTCAAGGTACATTAATGTATCCCCATGGATTAATTTTTCTAAAGCATGGTCAATTAGGACTGACCTCTGCCTGAAACCTTTCAATGGCTCGCCTGGGTTCTTAGACTTGAAGAACGAACTTCCCAGCTTGGCATTTGGGGCCCTTCATGTAGGATCCAAATTCCCTTTCTACCTTCAGTTCTGAAGCCCATTGGAGCAATGTAGGTGGGCTTTTCCTGTACATGTTTCCTAAAATCACTTAACTACCACATAAATGAAGAGATGGTGATACTGGCCAGTGTGTCCATTCATGCAGATCCTCTTTCCTCCAGTTAACTCTGCTCTTTTTCACCCCTTAGCCTTGGCTCAGCCTTATCCTCTTCTGGGAGTGCTTTGCGTCCCCATCTCAACCCACTGGCATCCTACCTGGTCTTCACGAGCTACCTTAGATGGTTCCTTCTTCTGGCCCCTTTAATAGCTCTTTGATTACCTGTCTTTTACAGTGTGATTTGTTTTACTCATCTTGCAACAAGTTCATTTGTATTTCAGTTTTGTCTTTTCTATTAGATGGTGTTATAGGTCTCTTCAAAGGCAAGGGTTTGCCTTGTCAACTTTATGTTTCATAATCAATGTAGTGTCACAGGCAAGAACTCTCCATATATTTGCTGAGTTGTGTTTTTATATATGATTGGTGTTCAAGAGGTAGTGGAATGAAGATGAGCAGGAGGAAAGAGGAAAATAAAGGAAGAGAAAGGGGATTGGGAACAGATAGATGGTAGGGCGATGAAAGAAAGGGGATGGATGGAGAGGGGAAGACAGAACAAGAGGAATGATCTGAAGAAGAGTAATGTCAACAATCCCTTCTCTCAATAGCGTAACATCACAGATGGAATGAAGATGAATTTTTTGAGACAGAATCTCACTGTTTCATCCTCGGTAGAGTGCCATGGTGTCACAGCTCAAAGCAACCTCAAACTCTTGGGCTTAAGCGAGTCTCTTGCCTCAGCCTCCTAAGTACCTAGGACTACAGGCATCCACCACAACACCTGGCTATTTTCTTCTTTCAGTTGTCATTGTTGTTTATCTGACCCAGACCGGGCTGGAACCCACCAACCTCAGTGCATGTGGCTTGGTGCCACAACCATTGTGCTATGGGTGCTGAGCCAAAGATGAATATTTTTGAAATTGTCTTGCAACAAGTACTAGAAAATGTAGAGAAAGTGTTTAAAAATAATATTGCCTTTCAGCTGCTACTCCTTTTTAGGCACTGGGCTTATGACCATTAGGCCATTAATGCATCCCACCAATTACAAGTTAGGGATCATGTCCTTCATCATACAGAAGATGAAAGTGAGGCTCAAAGAAATAAAATCTCTTTGCCAAGGTCCCCCAGTTTTGATTCCTATACTCCGGGCCTCCAAGGTTGTTTCCCTCCATTCATGTTCTCTGAGTCAGCACAACATCCTCTGGATGTGAGGAAAGAAGGACCCTTTCCTGCTCAACTGTGTTAATAGGGGGAAAGCAGACAGGATGTGAGTAAATCTCTTTTTTCAATAAATCCAACTCCTCTCTCACACCCTTGTCACTGTCCGTGCCCCTATAACCTCTTGGACATTGAGGGTTGCCAGCACCTGCTCTAGGTGGCAACTGTGGGGTAAATATTCATTATGAAGTAGCCCAAGGTCATTAGGCAATGGCTTGGCCCAGAACCTCTCTTGTCCAATTAGCAGGGCCTGGAGGCCCCAGTGAGAATCTATGTTTCTGTCTTCCTTTGGCTCTGACTATAAGGTCTGTTCATAAAAGACCAATCTCTTGCTAACCAATGTCCTTTCTGATTTTCACTCAGCTAGCTTCATCCACATGTTGGTTATCCTTCATGAGCCAAGGGACACCCTGAGTTTTGCCATGTCAGAGAAGAAGACAGATTCTTCTCAAGAAGAGGTAGATTGAAGACTCGATGAAAAAGCAAATAGAATGGGAGAATCAGCAGAAAATATTTGGTAGTGATAAATATCTTGGACTTCTTAAATAAGTCTCTGAACTTTCCCAGGTATTTTAATCTGCAAAACGAGAATAAGACACATCTGCCTCAGAGCCATTTTTTGTATTTAATTAGAAAACATATAGTAAGCACCTGACCTATAAACCAAGGGAGTTGATATCATCATCATCATCTTCAGTGCTGATTTATAGATAATTATCATGTCCCAGGGGTGGCGCTCATTTCTTTCATTGAGTATTTCATGTAAACCTCAGCATAATGCCATCTTTCAGATTTGAAAATTGAGGCTTACAGAAGTTAAGTAACTAGCTTGTAGGCAGCAGAGCAAGAATTGAAACCCAGGTCCACTCAGTGCTGGAGCTGGTAAACTCTACACCACGCTGATTCTCAGTCTAGGACATATAAATAGTACTTATGGTTTTGATTAAGGCAAAATTTATACAGCCTTTTCTTTATGCCAGTACCATAACCTTTCGAGGTTCTGCTGTTTACTTTTTAGAATATGTGATTTTCCTAAAATAGCTTGCCCACTTATGTATGTGAGTAGGGGATTGATTGCCATAGTTATTCTCAAAAGTATCTATAACCAGGAAAGACCAACCACCGCTAGAACAGATGATCGCTGGTCCAGGAGTATGTGACTATAAAAAATGGGCGCACCTGTGGCTCAAAGGAGTAGGGCGCTGGCTCCATATGCCAGAGGTGGCGGGGCCAAAAACTGCAGAAAAGAAAAAATGCCACCTCTGACCTGGAGAAATATGGAATCTGAAGGAAACTCAAGACTCGGACTTGGGTAGGAAGGAGGTGGAAATTCTGAGCAAGTGCAAACTGATGAGGTGCAAGGTGCTTATGAGAGATGGGCATCGGGGAGTTGTGCTTGATATGTGTTCATGGGTGGCTGTACCTTTCAAACAAACTCATGGCCAAGTGTCCAGCTGGGAAATCCTGACAGATATAAATGGTCAATGCAGCAATTTGGTCTATTTAACAACCATGTCCCATTAGATTCCTTGTCAATCTCATTGATCGTGCAGAAATCAGGCACCAGGATGGCCAAAACCTAAATAAATCACTCATGATAATTAGTTTATTGACTCAATACAGATATGGGGCCCATTTATTTTTTAAGCTGATTGAGACAATTCTTGTTTTCCCCTCACTTTTTATCTTAGCATTAAGCTCTCTTTTGGCAGTGCCTACAATATTTTCAATGTCCCTTTTTAATATTACAGATACATTCTGTCTTGTCTTATGTGCACAATTGTACATATGTGCTACTAAATTATAACCAAGATCCCTGAGAATAGAAACCATATGCTGATTTTCAAAAATTTGTTCAGTATTCACTTCTCCTTCATATGGTATTTTGCTCATAGTAGATGCCCAGTAAAAGTTTGCTGCTTTAAATGCATCTGAATTGTTGAACCAGTTTGTGTTGCATCCTTTTTTTTATTGTGATAAATACACACCATGTATTTGTAAGATATTATAAATTTTTAAGTGTACAATTAATTTAGTGGCATGAAGTACATTCACAGCATTGTGCAAGTAATATTACTATGTATATCTAAAACTTTTTCAGGACTCCAGATAAAAATTCAGTACCACTTTAAGTAGCCTTCCTCTTCTCCCCCACCATCCTCATCATTCTACTTTCTCTCTTTATTGATTTCCCTATTCTGAATACAGACAGGTGTCCATATCTGTGGGTTTGGTATCTGCAAGGTTCTGTACCTTTGGGTTTAACCAAGGGCAAGTCACAAATAATAAAAATGAATCAATGAAAATAACAACACAACAATAAAAAATAATACAAATAGAAAACCAGGACAATGGAATAAGCATTTGCATAGCATTTACATGGTATTAAATATTGTTAGTAACCCAGAGATGTTTCAAAGTATACAGGAGGGTGTTTGAAGGTCATATGCAAATCCTACACCATTTTATACAAGGAACTTGAGCATCCATGTACTTTGGTATCTGAGGGGCTTCCTAGAACCCTGTGGACACTGAGGAATGGCTGCATTTCTGAAAATGGAATCATAATATGAAGTCTTTTGTGGCTGGCTTCCTTCACTCAACATTTTTAAGGTTTATTCATGTTGAAGCATGCTATCAGTACCTCATTCCTTTCATTTTACTGTCAAATTAACACTCCATTGTATGGAGATACGCCTTTTTGTTTTTCTACTCCTCAGTTGATAGACATTTAGGTTGTTTTCATCTTTTGACTATTGTGAACAGTGCTGCTATAAACATTCGTGTGGAATTGAATACCTGTCTCCATCTCTTTGGAGTATACATGTAAAAGTGGATGCCTGAATCGTGTGGTAATTAAATTTTTGAAAAGTTTGGTAGCAGAGAAAGTGTATGTTAGGGTAGATTTCATGATAGCATTATTGTTTCCTTCCTTTAAGAGGATTATATACACCCACGTGACCGGCAGTGCTGTATTATGGGGAGAATTTGCTTTCCATCCAGGTAACATTGGCTGGCCTTGGCCATGAGATTTGCTATGGCTGGTGAAATGTGAGTGGGTCTGGTGCATGCCACTTCTGAGCAAGACACTTTGGGAAACGTTGGCTGGGTTAGCTTTTGCTCTTTCCTTCATGAGAATGGCATATTTATGATAAAGGTTGCTCCTTTAGCCTAGATGTGAAATGAAGAAGACATTTGAATTGGAGCCAAAGCACAGCTGACATAAAGCATGAACAGGAACCTTTGTGGTTATAAGCCACTGGGATTTTGAGGTCACGTGTTAACCACACAGTAATTTAGCAAGAGCTCAGTAATACTGAAACACAGATTAAACAACGTCAGCCACATCTATTTACTGCAGGACTTCTCAGCACCTTACTTGTGCTAATGTGTATTGAGTCTCAAGAGGTGGTCTGTGTGCACAGAGTTTCCAACTATGTATTTGAGCCTGGGCACATTTGCAGATCTGTGATTCTGTGGCACACAGCTTGGAAAATGCTGGACTTTACATGTCCGATTCAATCCTGTCTAAAATAACTTTCCTGAATTTCTCTACTCTTGCAAAGGAGGGGGCTCCTTTATTATTATTATTATTAAATCATAGCTGTGAACATTTGTGCAATCAAGGGGTACAATGTGCTGGTTCCATATAGGGGCTTCTTTTTGTTGCACACACTGAACCTTGTTTGTATAGACAGTCCCCAGGTTACAAATGAGATAGGTTTTGCAGGTTTTTTCTTGTGCTGAATTTGTATGTAATTTGGAAAAGGTACCTTTCCTTTACCTATTACCTCTAATAGCCTCTGTTCATAAGTGCAAGTCATTCATCAGTCAGATGTTTGTAATTCAGGGACTTAACTGTCGTAGCCTCTTTTTGGAAGTGCAAGTTGCACACAAGTCAGTTACAATCCTGCAACTCAAGGATTGCCCTATATATGCACACATTTTATTGCCAATTGTACAATTACAAATCTTATTCTGCTGCTCGCTTAGAGCCCCTTGAGGTCAGAATCTGTGTATTATTCCTTTCCTGTATCTCTAGCATCTAGCGCAGCACCTGGCTCGATGAAGTGATGAATGAAAGGACTTTCTTAATAGATACTGACTTGAATACTTTCATTTTTTGCATCAATACTAGGACCTAGAACTGTGCTTGTTTATCTTGGAAAGACTACAAAGAAATTTAAGATACAGTTATTGACCTCAAGAATCATAATTTATAGCAATGGGTCCAAAACAAACTATGTGCTGAAATTAGTGGTCAAGTCTTTTAGTGCCTTTGCTCTCTTAAGATGTTTTCTGGGTTTCTATATATTTTTTACTCAGTTCATTCTGATCATTTGTCTTTGTAACTACTGCAGTGGAGTTAAAATAACTTCAGTTATCAAACTATGATATTGAGGAAGAAGATGTAGGTTTTTGCTTATAAAGGATAGCTTAGAGGAATGGGGCATGCAAAGCATAGAAGAGAGCGTCACGATCGTCTCTGAAACACATTCTATCTAAATTCTCCTTCATTCAGATGCATTTACTGGGAGCCCACTGATGTGCTAAATGACAGGGAAATTGTAGATGAATGAGGCACTGCCTCTTGCATTCAAGAAGCGTACAGACTAGGAGAAATGTGAACATAAGCACACATAATATGACTCTGTAAATGTTGGGCTAGAATGTAAGATGTATGCAAGATGCCTTTGGTTTTATCAGACTTGCTACCTGAGACTACGTTGAGCAGTGGTCCTCAGCTTTTCTAAATCCACGGCCCTTTAATACAGTTCCTGTGGGTCGCGACCCACAGGTTGAGAACCACTGACATAGATCCTCCTGAGGAAGCAACACAAAAGAAAGCCAGGATGGTAAATGACATCATTTGAGTGACTACTCTGCTCTTAGAGTTTCGTATGTGTTACTTATTTAATTTTATTTTTAGGTTCATTGACATACGATTTACATATAGTTAAATATACCCTTTTTGTGTGAACTGTTCTATGAATTTGATAAACATATTCAATTGTGAAACCACCACCATGATCAAGATATAAAATAACTCATTTATTCTTTATACCAGCCCTGCAAAGAAAGCTTTGATAAGGAAACTGAGGATCAGAGAAGTTGAGCTTCTTAGCTTTTCCAAAGTCATACAGTTTGTATGACTGTAAGAGCTAGAGGCAATATCTGAACGAGAGAGGAATTGGCATGTTTGGAGACCAGAGGCAGTGGTGTGGCAGAGTACAGCAAGGAAAGGATGGAAAATGATAAGAGAGGAGTATGGAGACATCAGCAGACCCAGGGATCAGGTAGCACAAAATCATGACTGTCAGGAATTCTGGGAGGAAGCTTATATTTAAATTAAACCAAACCAACCACTTTTTATTTTTTTTTTGAGACAGGGTCTCATTTTGTCACCCTCTGTAGAGTGCTATGGCATCACAGCCCACTTTGTCACCCTCTGTAGAGTGCTATGGCATCTCAGCTCACAGCAACCTCCAACTCTTGGGCTTAAGTGATTCTCTTGCCTCAGCCTCCGGAGTAGTAGCTGGGACTACAGGAGCCCACCACAACATCTGGCTATTTTTTGTTGCAGTTGCCACTGCTGTTTTAGCTGGCTGGGGCTGGGTTTGAAACTGCCACCTTTCGTATATGGGACCAGTGCCCTACCCACTGAGCCACAGGAGCCAAACGAACCCCTTCTTAAAACTTCGAGAGTATCTTCATGTTGAAATTTAATGAAATTTAACTAAAAAAGTATGTTGGCCTCATTGTTCTTGATGATTTTAGAATTAAACTATATTACCTTTTTCAAAGTTGAAATGATCATTTAGAAGTCCCCAATCCCTATAGTCACTATAAATATTTTCCTTTTTTTTTTTTTTATCTATTTATATATTGTGTATCTCTTTCACTGAAAGATCAGTTCCATAAGAGCAAGGACATGTTTCTAGATCCTTGCCTTCTCTCCAGAGCCTAGTATGGTACTTGAACATGCCAACTTTGCTTGATAAATGAATGAACAAGCACCCAAAGTAGAATCATGAAAAAATCAAGGCTGGGAAGCATCTCAATGATCATCTAATGCAGGTGTCTCCAAACTTCTTCAATAAAGAGCCAGATAATAAGTATTTTAGGGTTTGTGGGCCACATGGTCTCCAATGCAACTATTCAACACTATCTATTGCATGCCTGAGTTCTGGTAAAATTTATTTACAAAAATGGATCTCAGGTCAATTTGGCCCATGGGTCACAATTTGCCATCTTCTGTATCTGTTAGTATAGGCTAGGTTATGTTGTGCTAGAAAATAGTTACTGAATCTCAGTACTTTGCAAGGGTAAAGGGTGATTTCTCACTAATTAATTCTATGCAGTGGTCATAATTCTATTGTGATTCTCCTTCTCTGGTGGCCTCTATCTGGAACATTGCTGTACCTGTGAAAAGAGAAATTGATGAACTCATGTTGGTTTCACACCTTCTTGTTGGAAGTGACACATATCATTACACTCACATTTCATTGGCCCAGATACATCGTGTGAGTCATACAGAAGGAGGGACTGTGTAACCATGTCAAGGGAGCACATTGCAAGAAGGGACACCAAATATGTGTTAGCAATAATCCAATGTACCACATGCCATTGTTTCTTGGGCCTGGATAGAACATTTCTGTCCTTGATGATTTCTCTCCTCAACATTTCCAAGGATGAGGACTTTTCTCCTTACCTTTCATCCTTCAAAACTTCCGATGGCTAAAAAGGTTTTAGTTTTATCATGCTGAATCCCACATAGCTGTATCTTTCATCTAAGTCTTCCTCTACACTCTAAAATTCTCTAGAAGAGATGATTTTATTTACAATCACAAAAGATTGCTCTGACCAGAAGGGGGGCATTTCTTAATTCTCACATCAAGGAAACAAGGGCCCACTCCCCAGTCCCCCCACCACCCTTCCAGGTATCTGCCTTTATTCATTTCCCAGAGTGTAAATGACCCATCATGGAGACAGGGCTGAACTTCTGAATGAGATCATAGCCTTTTCGCCCTTTCTGCACAGTTTCACTCAGTGAATTATTGTCTTATTTTCATTCCACTCCAATGAGCTGTCGGAGATGGATACTGTAATTCACAGCAATAGAAACACAAACAGATGGGTAATTGACCTGCATGCCTTCATTACACTGGAGTTCAGCATGGCTGTTGGAGCCATAAAGTCCTTTATGTGCCAGCCTGAAATCCCAGGGTTTTCACAAGGAAGGGGAATCAGGCTGACTTTTTGCAAAAGGTACAGTCCTTGTTGTTGCTCTCCCCACCTTGTGCATTTCAGAAATGGACAGAATTTGACAAGCAGAACTTAGCAGGTACAAGACAACAGCTGGGATCCTATAAGGCTCAGAGATATCTGCGGGAGGCCGCCTTCTGATGCAAGAACAGAATAGAAAAATATTTACACTCAGCCAAAATAGAACCTGTGTTTTTTCTTCTTCCCCTTGGCATTGTAAGAGAGTGTGCATTTAATACATAATGAAGCAGGTCAGGAAAGAGCAGGTCCATCAAAAATATCACTGCATTAGGTAATTAGGGTATAGAATATAATAAAATAGAACTGAGCAAAAACAACCAATGACGACGTGTGGCCCTTGCCCTGAGTAAGACGTAGATGGATCAGCAGCATTCCCGTGGCCTGTCTTTGCACAAGGTGTGCTCTTTGCTGTGCTTTGCAGAGCTGCCCTTCTTTCCACTCACAAGTCTTGTTTTGAGACTCAACCCATGTCTCACACCCATTAAAATGGCTTCCATAATTATTGTCTCCAGGCTCATTTTATTTCATATTTACCATCACTGACTTACTCCATATTTCAGATATATTTATTAACCACCTACTGTGTGCCAGGCACAACACTAATTTTAACATTTTAATCATTGGTCAAGGCCTTTCTTTCTTCTTGTTGGATTTTGTGCTTTAGTTTGGGTCTCCAAGTCGCCCCTCTGTGTCTCTGTGCCCTGTGTATTAAACCTCTTTTTTATCTTCTCAAGCAAATCCAATGCTCTACTTGTGGAGGGAAGGAGGAAGAGGCTAAAAGTTCCTATCAGCCAAAGAGCAGGATCAGGGTCAGAGATACAGGCTGGGTTTTCATCTTCATAGCTGAGGTGCACCTTTAGCTTGTGTTGATGGGGCCTCTTTTCTAGGCCAATGTTCCCTAGCCTCTCAGAGCCTGGCCAACTTAACCAGTTGCCTGTGATAGCAGTATTGACATCACTGTGAGGGCCTCCAGGGATCTAATGTGGGGTTCTCCTGAAAGCTACATACTTGAGTGTTGAAATTCAACAATGTGATGAGTCCCAATTTCTTTTTTTTTCTTTTTCTTTTTCTTTTCTTTCTTTCTTTCTTTCTTTCTTTCTCTTTCTTTAGACAGAGACTCACTCTGTCACTCTTGGTAGAGTGCTGTGCTATCATAGCTCGCAGCAACCTCAAACTCCAGGGTTTGAGCAATTCTCTAACCTCAGCACCAAGTAGCTGG
>CAUYON010184475.1:0-11735 GCA_963573935.1 Arctocebus calabarensis | reverse complement strand
TGCTGTAGTCACAGCTGCTGGCAGGATTAGACTGAACGAACACACGCAACCACTTGCCAGATCTCCACTGCTTTTGCCTTCCTCAGGGGGTCCAGAAGTCTCATGCTGTCTCCCTGTGTCCCCAAAGGGATGTTTCTGGGCACATCTCACCAGCCAGAGGTGCCTGAAGTCTTCTCTCCCCAGTCTCACCGAGCCCAGTTGCAAGGAAGCTGTTACTCGGCCACCATCTTGGCTCCTCCCCCTGAACTTGTTTTTATTTTTTATGTGTTTCTTTATTTTTGTGTTTTCTTTTCCTACTCCAACATAAAGGAAGTTGGTTGTGGTGAATTTTGTGGTTTAGTCACTGATTGTAGAATATTCAGATAAAATTGTAAGATAACTATCAGAGGATAATTATAATCTAAATTAAGCAATTGATGAGGCTTTAGGTTTGATATTGCTGTTCTATTACCCAAGTCAGTTTCTTTTGCTTGCAACTAAGAACCCTGACTTATACACCCAGAAAAGGTCATACATTATTTCACCAAAGGTTTATAAACTGGTATCTGGAGCTAAAATTAGCCTAAAATAAGATATAAGGATGTTTTGGAATATTTAGCCTTAGCACCCATAATAGTTAAAAGTATATATATTTTAGAATGTTTCTGAGCGCATTATGAATCAGAAAACTGAAAAGTAAACTGCCAAAATAAGTGAATTGTCAAGCAAATTATTGTTTAACCATGCTGTGAAATAATGTGCAGTCATTGAAAACAATTAATTTTATCTCAACTCTCTTTTAGGAAGTTCCATGAAATATTTATTTTTAGAGATTAGATGAGTATATGTAAAATGACCCAATTTTGTAAACATATCAGTGTTTAAAGCAGAAGTAGAAAAATAACCAGAACTGGAATCACATTTTAGGGAACTGGCTTCTGCCTATCACCCACTTAAACAAATATTATATTGGACCAGTGGACAACACAGAATCAAGTGAACACATAATCCTGCTTACTCTTCATGTGCAGTGCAGGTTGATTTCTATTCTATCATTTTATTTTTAAAAATGTTGATCAAGACAACTCATTGATGACATGGCCCACTGGTTGGTTAATATTCATGATTTGACAATCACCATTTTTCATAGGCATACCTCATTCATTACATCTGTTGCTTCTTGTTTTTTTTCCAGGTTGTATCACTTTCTTGTTTTTTCGAATTTGTATTAAAACTCAGTTTCTCCTGTACAAAATAACATTGCAACTTTAATTAATATCAATGTTTAGGTTTATTTACCTAAAAGTCCTTGACCTGTGACTAGAGGGAACAAATCACTATAAATTAGAAAATTATTAGAACATAGTACTTTATACATAGCAGCAGAAATATGGGCATGACATTCCATTTGCATTTTCTAGTTGTCAACATTCTTTACTGTGTATAGTAGTGTATACCCTTAGATCTGCATACCTCTCCATTCCTGAAGAACTGGTGAGGATACATTTTCATGAGGAACCATGAGAATATATTTACATGAGGAACCATGAGATCATCTGGGAAAGAACTCAAGACAAAAGAAGAGAATCAAAATGTACATGCATGATGTTAGTTCAAAAACCTCTCATTTAAAATAACATACAGCTTAACTTCTACTGATATGGCCTTTCTTGTATTCTCATAAAAAATGTCTATAAAAATAGAAACAAAGAAAAAACTCATAACTCCTTAAGAGAAGTTTGAGCATCATTTTAATTTCACAATTGGACAGGAATTTCCATCGACTTTAAGGTCTATGCAATTGAGTTGAGAACCTGATCAGCGGCCTTTCCAAACAGTGACAAGGCAAGCCTGCCCACTGTGTTCCTCCTGTCATTTGCAGTATGACTGCACTTTTATCTGGGAATGCGTGCATTTTTCAGCTGTCACTAGGAAAGCACAGAGCAGTCAGGCTAAGAGTGTTCTGTTCTTGTAAGATGACTTCTATAATTTCCTAAACAAAGGAAATTAGGAAAGCATAAAATGTTTTTGCAGACTTTGTTTTTTGCAGTATGTCATGCAAACTTTTTTCTGTTTGGCACTTTGAAATATCTTTGTATTGAAAATATAGGAGTTTCGGCTCGGTGCCTGTGGCTCAATGGGCTAAGGCGCCAGCCACATACACGTGAGCTGGCAGGTTCGAATCCAGCCCAGGTCCGCCAAACAACAATGATGGCTGCAACCAAAAAAATGGCCGGGCGTTGTGGTGGGTGCCTTGTAGTCCCAGCTACTTGGGAGGCGGAGGCAGGAGACTCACTTTAGCCCAGGAATTGGAGGTGCTGTGAGCTGTGATGCCACAGCACTCTATCCAGGGTGACAGCTTGAGGCTCTGTCTCAAAAAAAAAAAAAAAAAAAAAAAAAGAAAGAAAATATAGGAGTTTCTCCTTCATGAATACCAGGTGACTTAAAATATGTGGTAACTGATGTCATCGTTGTAAATCATCTTAAATATAAAAGATGTAGGAAGTGTCATGCAATTTGAACCCTTTGGTGGTCATCATCACTTGTCATGTAAGAGGGCTTGGAAAGACTTTCACAATGCCACATGGTATGGACTAAGGAATAGGATTTTCTGGGAAAGGCCTTCAAATTAAGAGCCAATGAGGAGAGAGAAGAAGCATGTAATGCCTGCATTATCTTCTTTCCATGGAGACATGCCATGGCCTGGGCGGTCTAATAGAAATGGAATTTTGCCTTAGTATGGAAGGTCTCCGTTCTTTTTTGCTCTGCCTTATATAGGGTAAATGTGAGAACAATGTTGTCAGCTGGCATACAACAGATGACTGTTTCACTGGGAAGTCTAGATTTAGAAGATAGCTTTTTAAATATATTAACTGGGAAAACTTGGAGCCTAGTACCTGGGTAACTTGTGAAGTATATAGGAAATTGAAGTCCCTTCTCTAGGGAGGAGAAAGGTACTGATAACATGAGAATTTGAGTTTAGATACAGTCTTTGATTAGAGAACTAGAGATAGCTTGAGTTGGTTTATTGTTTAAGCAACTCAGTGAGAGCTGGCTGTACCACGCTGGGCCATCTCAGGTGAAAAGGTTTGGACTCAATAGTGCTTGCCTGCAGACAAGTCTCTTTGTGCCCACTCCTATTAAGATGGACTGGGATGAAACTTAATTTCTATTTGGATCCTTACAACATTTCGGGGAGAGAAGTCTTCCTAGCAGAGAACTGTTTTTAGATTATCCTTTATATATATAAAATCCTTAATATTTGCCTATATATTACTATTTTCTATGCTCTTCATTTGCTTATGTAGACTCATTTTTCCATTTAGTATCACTTTTCCTTTTTCCTGAAGGACTTTCTTTGTTTTGAAAGATATTTTGGCAGGGTATAGAACTCTAGGTTGATAGTTTTTTCTTTCAGTGTTTTAAGGATATTATTCCACTTGTAGTGTTTTGAGGAGAAATCTACTGTCATTCTTATCTTTCTTTCCCTGTACATAATATGTCCCTCCTCCCTCCCCGTGCTTTTTCTTCTTTATAATTGGTTATAAGCAATTTGGTTTCCTCTTTGGCATAGTTTTTGAGCTTTTTGGGTGAGTGAGTTTATAGTTTTCCTCAAATTCAGAAATATTAGGCCATTATTGTTAAAAATTATTTTTTTAATTTTCCCTTCGATTCTTCTCTCCTTTAGTTGCATATAAGTTGTGGCATAGCTCACTAATATATTAAGATTATTTCTTTTTTGTGTGTTTTTCATTTTGTGTTTTCTTACATTATAGCTGTATTTATCTATAGTTTCTTTATAGTTTGTTTTCACATTCACTGATTTATTTTTCAATATCTAAACTGCTATTAATTTCTTTTGTTTTCTTACCAGTAATTTATTAAAGAGATTAGTACATTATAAATGTTGGTTTTATTCCTGAAGTGGAAGTTTGGTTTTAACATTCAAACATCTATCAGTATAATTTACCACAGTGACTAAGAAATAAAAATTACATACTCATATATAAACTGCTGTAGAAAAATCATTTGACAAAATTAAACACAAAAATCTTCTAAGGGTTAAGAAGTGAGGTTAGCATGATTATAGTATACAAGATCAATATACAAAAATCAATTGCATTTATACATATCCGCCATTAATTTCACTTGTTCTTTTTTTTATCTCAGACATTAAAATTTTATCTCAAAAATTCAGTTTGGGTTTTTTATATTTTATGTCTCTATTTAAAATGCTCAATCTTTCTCCTATCCTCTTGAATATGTGGAATATAGTTATGAGGATATTTTAATGCCTTTGTGTATGAATTCTATCATTTGTGACAATTCTAATCTGCTTCTATTGGTTGATTTATTTTTCCTCATTATGGATCATATTTTCTTCCTTTGAATATCTGATAATTATTGATTGGCTGAAAGATATTATTTTATCTTATTGGCTATGTTTGCATACCTATAAATATTGTTGGACTTTAGTCTTGAATGCAATTAAGTTACATTGAAATTTATATCTTAACAGTGGTTCTCAACTTATGGGTCATGACTTCTTTGGGGGGTCTATGGCATATCAGGTATTTACATTATGATTCATAACGGTAGCAAAATTACAGTTATGAAGTAGCAACGAAAATAATTTTATGGTTGGGGTCACCACAACATGAGTAACTGTATTAAAGGGTCACGGCATTAGGAAGGTTGAGAACCACTGTTTTAGAAGTTTGCCTTTAAGGTTTCTTAGTTGCGATCAGAGGAGACTATAGTTTAGGCCCCAGTAAAAGGCAAAAGCCTCTGAATGCTCTACTGATGATCTGTGAATTGTGAGATTCTTTCAGTCTAGCAGGAAACACAAATTCCTGATCATATATAACTCTTTGGGAAATGATTCTAATCCTTTCGGACATTTCCCCCCCTAGCTTTGTGTAGTTTCCTTACACATATGCAAAATAGCAGTTTTTTACAGGTTTTTTCCAACCTGTAAAAAAGCACTAAAATATCACTTTTCTTTTTTAACTTTAAAATGAAGTTAAAATGAAGAATCTTGAGGGTAAAATTTGAAATGCTACATTGTGCATTTCACCAAGTTGTCTTTTATGTTTTGAGCAATAGAAAGTCATTCTCAAATACACAAGTATTCTGATGAGTTATTTCACATGCCCATCAAACAAAAGTACACGAGAAATTAACTTCATGTTTGACAGTCACTTAAAATAAGTGGAGCAATAATATATGCCTACAATTGCTAAATTGAACAATTGGGACACTACTTAGAAAATTACTAAACATGCACTTCAGATTAGAGGTGCATAGGACAACTTACTAGCCACTGGATATTAGTGGCTAGTTCCTTTATCATTAAAAGTCATGACTTAACCATGGAAGTTGTTGGGAGTTTTCAACAATATTGGGGATATTTAACAAGCGATTGAATGGAAAACAAAAATAAGTTCCCTTCTACTTCATCTTATATGCAGGACTTTGAATATCCTATTCATGATGCTTAAAAATCAAAATCTAAAATATGATGCAAGATATGTAAGTAAAATATACTAGGATAAAAAGAAATAAAGACATACCTAGATTAAGTATGAGCTCATAATAACTTTCTTTTTTTGAAAAAAATTTCAGGTTACTATGAGGGTACAAACAAATCAGATCATAATATTTGAATTTGTTAGGTAGAGTCCCTCTTATAATTGTGTTCTGCACCTAAGAGATGTGACATATACTCCCATATTGTGCCCATGAAGTGGGAGCATAGCAATCTCCTCTCCTTCACCTTCTTATTTCTCCTCCTCTCAATTTCAATTGAAATGAGTTTTTCTCCTAGTGGGCATGATTAGACTGTCTGCTGTCTTCATATTAGTATTGAGTACATTGGATATTTGTTTTTCCATTCTTGTGATACTTTGCTAAGAATTTGTTTCAATTACAGCCAGTTTAATACAAATGATGTAAAGTGTCTATCTTTTTATTATGGCCAAATAGTATCCATGTTATACACATACCATAGTTTGTTAATCCATTCCTGGGTTGATGGGCATTTAGGTTGCTTTCACATCTTGGCAAATATAAATTGAGTTGTAATAAACAATCTAATGCAAATATCATTATGATAAAAGGACACTATATATTATGAACTCATGGCATCCTTGAGCCAGACTAATGCCATGAACCCCCTCCCCCCCAGCCAGACCATTGCTGTGACCTTGCAGCACTCAGGGAAAAGAAAAAAAAATAATTAAAATAAAAATAGATGAAGAAAAATTAAAATATAATTGTGACAAAGAAAAATAAAATGGGTAGCATAGCTGTTGTAAGAGAAATTTATGTGGGAAAGATGAGAAAAATAGAAAAATCTCTACCAAAAGGCAGAAAAGAGGAGAGATGTAAAAAAGGAAGAAAGAATAAAAGGGGCTAAAAAACCATAACAAAAATGGAGGAGCTCTTGCTATTGATGAAAGTAAAAGCGAAAAAATAAAAATATAACCAAACAGAAAAACACAATAAGAAACAACGGTTTCCTTACTGACTTTCTTATTGTGAACTCATGGTCCACACTGAATTTTTCAGTCACATTTTATCCCATTTTGAGATAGAAGCTATTTGATATAGTGATAATTCTGATTTGAGGGTTTTTTTTTTTTTTTTGAGACAGAGCCTCAAGCTGTCACCCTGGATAGAGTGCTGTGGCATCACACAGCTCACAGCAACCTCCAATTTCCGGGTTTAAGCGATTCTCCTGCCTCCGCCTCCCAAGTAGCTGGGACTACAGGCGCTCGCCACAATGCCCAGCCATTTTTTGGTTGTGGTCATCATTGTTGTTTGGCGGGCCTGGGCTGGATTCGAACCCGCCAGCTCAGGTGTACGTGGCTGGCACCTTAGCCCGTTGAGCCACAGGTGCTGAGCCTGATTTGAGTAATTCTTAATAATCAGAATTTGTGCTGTCTCAGTTTCAAGGGTATGTTAAATAACTCCTTTGTAATAATACATTGCAAATAAACATGAGATTTATAACTATTGTTTATTAACTCATTTATTTCTTAATAAATTTCAGCCCTTCTAACATTTTAAAAAGAGATATATTTTACATGACAATGAAATATAAAGTATAAGCTTGTAGTTTTAGTAGTTGGGGTATGAATGGGGGCAGTGAATAAAGTCCTAAAGTCACAGAACCCTACAAGAAATAGTAGAGTTTTAGTGCCGTTCAGTTCTCTAAATTTGGACATTGTGTATAAAATTTGCCCCCTGCTTAATACTACCTCTTTGTAACGGATCTTAGACCTAACCTTCCTGTTGGGGATCTCTTTTATACTTTTTCTTATATGTTTAATTTAAACCAAGAAATGTTGACCAACTAGTCAGTCTATATCCAAGGAACTCTAAAAATCTGTTGGATTTGCTAGTGTGTCTTCTAGTTCCAATTTTTGACTCCCTAGGGAGCCTTCTATAAGTGATTCACTAGCCACTGTTACTTATTGGAAAATCCAACCTGTAATTCTCATCTATCCCACCCTGATGCCACCAAAAACTCAACTCAAGTGCAGCATGTAATTTTAAAAAATTAATTAAAAAGTTAAAAGAGCAATTAAAGCCTTTGTGGATGACCCTTTAAAAGAATTATTGATTGCTATTTTTCTATATATCTCTGATGAAAAGAATTTGACATTTATATAGCTATCAGCTTCCATTTAACACATGTTGTGACTTAAATTAATCTTTACTGGTTCCCAATGAGCCTCCAAACATGAACTGACTTCATGGGCTAGTTTTTGTTTTTACAGTTGGGTCACATCACATAATTAAGAATATGAGAGAATTCCTTAACAAGAAATATGCCATTTAATCACTTAAACCCCTTATAAGAATTAAGCCTAATAATTTATTTGTTACAGGGTGTTATTTATTTTTGCTTAGGAGATGAAATATTAAGAAAACAGTATAAAAGGAGCATATTAATGCTATTTTTAGTACAACATTGAGTACTTTATGTTCACTATTCTTTCTGCTTGTAAACGTCCCTTTCCTGCTCATTGCTCTTATCCTTTCACACTTTATTATCTTTACAAAAGGAAAGGAGACAACATACAAAATTAATTTAAGTAAAGGTCTGCATTACAACTGAAAGCTATTAACTGGCAGCTGTTTACCAAAGCACAGGCAAAAATCAATTTTAATTAGTATTTTTGGCTTTAATGAAAGTGATTACAAAATTGGCATTTTAGTTAATACTGTTGAGATTTATGGTGAGCTGATGCTAATTAATTTTCTGTTAAATTGCAGTAGGCCTGGAGTGTCTATAATAAAACAGCATATTTGCTGATGCCAGGGCTGCATCAGCATTTCAGAGTTTTAGAACAAAAGGCTTCTTAGTGTTTTACAGGTATATTTCACACTATTATTCCTAAGCTACAGTGTATCATTCTTTTTTCCATAAAAAAGACTGTTATAGGCAATCAAATTTCATACCATTTTATTAATTTGGGTCATTTTATTTTAATGTATCTAGAATGTTAGCCAAAGAGTACCTTATTTTAAACACAGCTTTCTTTTGCCTACTTGTAAGGGGCTGAAGGCAAGATGATATACTTTATTTAGAGAACATTTGATGAATGACTTCTCTTTATTTTCCCACTTTTTCTCTTCTCTTTGATTATAAAGGTAAATTGGCTTCTGAACCTGATGACATATTTTACATTCTTTTGAAAGCAAATATTAAAATAGAACCATACTTTACAATCTGTTCTTGTCATGTGATTTGAGTTTTAATGCTCTTTAACCTGCCTTTATTATAATTATTGTCTTCTTTTATAAAAAAGTAAAACAATACTTACTAAAGGCTTAAATAATATGTAATGATTCCTTTAGGCTGGAAATATTTGTACTTAACGTTGATTTTGTTGCACTTGTGATTAGAAAATCATTTAATATTTACTTAGTTATTTTGCAATATACTCTTGCATAGGTGAGATCCCACTAAATGCCCTCCGTCCTTCCACTAATCCTCTCTCCCCTCGCCCTCCCCTCTCCCTCTTCACCCTACCTCCTTGCTAGACCATATTTTTGTTTTGTGTATGAGGATATAATTGTTAATATATTGGTTTCATAATAGTATTGAGTACATTAGATACTTTTCCACCCATTCTCTAGATACTTTATTAAGAAGAATGTGTTCCATTTCCATCCAGGTAAACATAAAAGATGTAATGTCTCCGTCTTTTTTTCATGGCTGAATAGTATTCCATGGAAGAGTGTCTTTGAAATTCATCTGCATTGTTGTATGTATCAAGTGTTTGTTTTTTTCTTTTTGTGGAATAGTATTTCCTTTTATGAATATAGCTGTTTGTGCTTTCTTTCATTGGATAAAGGATATGTGAATTGAGTAGTTAAAAACTAAGCCTCTTTAAGTAGTTTTGTATAGGTTTTTAGGTAAACATAAGTTTACTTTTGTCTAGGCTTAATATTTAGGTTAATGCTATATGCTGGATGATATAGTAAATGTACAAATAAAAAAAGAAAATAATTTTGTTTGTTATTGCTATTGGGTGTCATGGAAACAAGATGGTGTCATCTAGATTCAAAAGGATGGCCTCTGTAGACAGAGGGATGATGTTGGAATCCTGACTCTGTCACGATTGGCTTTGGGGTCTTGAGTAAGTTACTTAAGCTCTCTAAGCTTTAGTTTTTCAACTGTGTAATGAAAATAATTATTCTTATGTTGAAATGTATTTTGAGCATTAAAAATAAATAAATGATAACACAAAGCACTCTATAAGCAATAACTATTATTATTCAAAATAATGAAATAAAATGAAATCCTGCTTGTTAAAGCATCATCTCATTACATACTGGTATACACACACACACACACACACACATACACACACATATATATATATATATACAATTGTATATATATACAATTATAGAAAATATAAACTAGGAAGCATAGATTCTTTGAATTTTAGAATAGACTCAATGGAATAGGCTTAATTAAAAATAACTGAGGCATTTCCTTTAGTCCTTTTTCTTTTTATTATTATTATTATTTATTGTTGGGATTCATTGAGGGTACAAGAAACCAGGTTACACTGATTGCATTTGTTAGGTAAAGTCTCGCTTACAATTGTGTTTTGTCCCCAAAAGTTGTGGTACACACCAAGACCCCAAACCCCTCACTCCTTCCCTCTGTCTTCTCTTCCTTTCCCCATCCCTCTCTCCTTCTTTCTCTCTGCTCTCCCCTTCCCCCACCCCCACTGTGTCATTAATTGTCATTAATTGTCCTCATATCAAAATTACATAAGTGAGTAGAGGTTCACAGAAATTAAATTAAATGATTTATAATTCACAAGTGAGTATTAGAGGAAAGGCTTAGTTAAGAGTACCCTAATGGAAAATGTAATGACTCTTATACATGTACATGTTTTTGTATGGTAAATGGAGGCAATATCAAAGTCATCCACTAGAGATTAGAAGTCATTGTAGGCTTGGCACCTGTGGCTCAATGGGCTAGGGTGCCAGCCACATACACCTGAGCTGGCGGGTTTGAATCCAGCCCAGGTCCACCAAGCAACAATGATGGCTGCAACCAAAAAATGGCTGGGCATTGTAGCAAGCACCTGTAGTCCCAGCTACTTGGGAGGCATAGGCAGGAGACTCGCTTGAGCCCAGGAATTGGAGGTTGCTGTGAGTTGTGATGCCAAAGCACTCTATCCAGCGTGACAGCTTGAGGCTCTGTCTCAAAAAAAACAAAACAAAACAAAACAAAAAAAAAAGAAGTCATTGTATAAGATAAAGCTACCTTTTGTGTTTCAGATTTATGTTTTTGTAATATGGGAAGCTGAATGTATATATATTTTTAATTCTTAGGCAAAATTTAAAGAGATTGGAAAATATTGCTTTCTCTTATTCTTGCCTAAAACATTAGGTAGATTATCATATGAATCAATGAATAGTGTCCTTTAGGCTTTTTGGAAAAATATTTACTTCAAAAACCCATTTATAATTTGAAAAATGTCTATAAATATTTCTGGTGGAAAGCCTCTGGAAACTTTTTTTATTTAAAAAATTTTTATTTTAATTTTTTAGGGAGGGGGATAATTTATTTTCCAAAAAAGTATTTTCAGAGCATGGGTACAGGTTTAAGTGTGTATTTGCCAATCAGGCCTTGGATGAATAGCTATCTTCTACCCGTCTTTCTTTAAACAAAAGTTTTTAAATTTGCAGTCTGAGAATTATTTTTTTTAAATTTCAGATTAATATAAAGGGAACATATGAGGTTACATTTTTTATGTTTATAAAGTCAAATCTGAGTTGCAGTTGAGTCCTTCACCCAATGTAGTGATACAGTGTGCCATATACCAACCCCTACATTGTACCTGTTAAGTGGGAGCGTACCAACCTCCCTTCTTAATTTTAATTGTGTTTTTCTCTTCTGCAGGCCTGTAATTGTTTCTACTAGAAAATCAAAACCACTTTCAGATATCATCTAATTTCAAAACCTATTTTCATTCCCCATTTAATTGAGTTGGCTCCATCTGGAGGCTCATAAGATAACTAATAGGTACCCTTTTTGTCTCACAGCTAGTGTGATAAAAATGCATACTTGATTTTTGTTTTCCAGGTACTATAGAATTATGAAATTAGAAATCAGGTAGAGATCTTAGGGAAAAATTATTCTAAAACCCTCAGTTTGCAGATGAGGAATTTAAGACATAAAGGAGTTATAAATTTTGGCATTGTCAAAGATCAAGTAA
>CAUYON010184466.1:0-10867 GCA_963573935.1 Arctocebus calabarensis | reverse complement strand
TGTGGCGGACGCCTGTAGTCCCAGCTACTTGGGAGGCGGAGGCAGGAGACTCACTTGAGCCCAGGAATTGGAGGTTGCTGTGCGCTGTGATGCCACAGCACTCTATCCAGGGTGACAGCTTGAGGCTGTCTCAAAAAAAATAAAAACAAAAACAAATAAGTAAAAGAGTTAGATGTTGCTAAAAAACCAGGAGTCAGTGAAAAGATATGCTTAAGGTAAAGGGTCTCGCCTGTAATCCTAGCACTCTGGGAGGACAAGGCAGGTGGACCACTTGTGCTCAGAAGTGTGAGACCAGCCTGAGCCAGATCCAGGCCCTGTCTCCAAAAATACTAGGCATTGTGTAGTCCCAGCTACTGCTACTTGGTAGCCTTAGGAAGGAGAATCACTTGAGTTCAACAGTTTGAGGTTGCTGTGAGCCATGATGCCAAAGTACTCTATGGAGGGCAACAAAGTGACACTCTTAAAAAAAAAAGAGATAAAGTGTCAGTTAACTAGAGACAAAGGAGGGACATAATCAAGTGGTTTCTTATGTATATTGAAGACCTGCAGGTAGGTCTTCAAAGGACTTAGGACTTTTTTTTTTTTTTTAGACAGAACCTCAAGCTGTCACCCTGGATAGAGTGCTGTAGCATCACAGCTCACAGCAACCTCCAAAACCTGGGTTCAAGCAAGTCTCTTGCCTCGCCTCCCAAGTAGCTGAGACTACAGGCACCCTCAACAATGCCCAGCCCCGTCCCCCCCCCCCCCCCCCCCCCCCCGTTGCAGCTGTCATTGTTGTTTGACGGGTCCCGGTTGGATTTGAACCCACCAGCTCAGGTGTACATGGCTGATGCCTTAGCCCGTTGAGCCACAGGCGCCAAGCCTGCCTTAGGCCTTTTAATGAGTTACTAAGGACATCTCTAAGAAGGGCAGGGGGCATGATGAGGCATATCTGATCTTTCTCATGGCTAGCAACTGAGTTTTAGAAATCCTCTTGGCCAAGAGGGAGTCCAGTCAGTCAGCCGCTTAGGGAGAGCCTTAAGATTTTATTTTAATTCACCCAGGGAAGGTGGAAGAATGTTTGATCCTGTCTTGTCTCTGTTCTGCAGAACAGATAAACTTATAATTCATTATTAGTGGAATAAGAGAATTCAGTTTTAGAAGCTAGACCAGCCTGCAGACCTAAAGTTTACAGTTTATATGTCTTTGCTTCTGGGAGGCCAACAAGAATTTTCCTTAGGGAACGATCTGTGGGGCCAGTTTGTCTGAGATGTCCAGGGCCTTTACTCCCCCCCCCTTTGTGAAAGGAGTAGGATGCAGTGGTTCTGAGATTTGTATTTTCTTTTACAATACTGTACAGGGGAGTACCACTGAGTGATTACCCCAACCCCACAATGAGACACACAACCTTGTAGACCATTTTGAGGTTAAAGAAAGAATAGGGGATTAGCAAGTGGCAAAACAGATTATGGAAGATGGAGAAGAGAAGGCTTGGCCAAACAAGCTGGTATTGTTATGTAGATGAACTTCACAGGTAGCATTCCACAGAGGGAATAGATGGTAATAGTTTCTATCAGACTTTTAAAGGCCTCAGACTCTCATTCATGGTTAATCATTTTCCAGTTCCAGAAGAGGGTACCTCTGTGAAAGTCAGGCTGCATCTATGCAGATTTCCTGTACAGATGCAAATCTACCCCAACAAAAGACAGCTTTACAGCCATTCCAAGTATTTCCAGCCCTTATGAATAGGCCTGAAATGTGTCAAAGAAATGTATTTTGGGGGCGGCGCCTGTGGCTCATCAAGTAGGGTACCGGCCCCATATATGGAAGGTGGTGGGTTCAAACCCAGCCTGGCTGAACTGCAAAATAGAAAAATAGCCGGGTGTTGAGGCGGGCCCCTGTAGTCCTGAGACAGGATACCCGAGAAGGGTGAGGTCTAGGAGAACTGGTCTTCTCAAGGAGACCACAAGGATACACTTGCAGGGTCCTCTCCATGGTGACTCAGCCCTTAGGAATTTATAAACTTAACTTCCTGGAACTTGGAAATTTCCAAGTTCTGTGAAATACTGTAGTTCTGTAGGGGCTGGACTAGCATCTCCCGCTTGATTCAAACTGGCCAATGAGTAGGGTACCTGTGGGGTGGACTGTCGATAACAAGGGAAAGATCAAGCCGGTCAGGGAGCACGGCCCCTTGGAATTCTATGCCGTAAGCTCCCGGCTGGTGAATAAAGCCTTTCCTCTTATAAACATGGTGTTGGGTGCTCTTCCTCTCCGCTGGGCCTTGTCTTCCTGCAACAGGAGGAACTCAGGAGGCTGAGGCAAGTGAATCTCCTAAGCCCAGGAGTTAGAGGTTGCTGTGAGCTGTGTGACACCAGGGCACTCTACTGAGGGCAATAAAGTGAGACTGTCTCTACAAACAAACAAACAAACAAAGAAGTGTATTTTGGGGTGAAATAGTTTGGTTTCCTTCAGGGCCCCAGGCTGGAAAACATCTGTGTATGCATCTTGTCTCTCTAACCCCCTCTATAGCTCTTGGAAAATAAAGATCCCCTCTTTCTTCCTTTCCTAACAATTGATTAACTCACCTCTGGGGAGGAAATGCCTGTGGACGTATTTCAGGCACCAGTAGCTAGCTAAGAGCAGGGTGTTTCTGGTGCACTGGGATGTGAAGGAAGCAGTCAGCTCCATATGGGGAGAATCCTGGCAGAGGGAGGGGATAAGAACCTTGTGCCTAATACAGTCACTTTTCATGTTTCCTCCTCTAATCCCCAAACAACTCCTTAGGATAGAATTTACGATTTTACAAAGAACTGAAGTTCAGATAGAGGAAGTTAGATGAGGTCCTCTATTTCAGGTGATTAGCACAGGAGTTAGAACCAGACCAGCAGCGTGGTGGTTACTGACACACAGCCCTAGAGCTTGTTCAGACCCAAGAGCTGAGCTGATACTTGACTCTAGTTTCCTCCGCTTTCACATGCCTTTATGACTTCCACCATGCCATTGAGCCACACCTGAAGGCTTCCCAACATCTCATGTGGGACCCTGACTCTGTCCCCACCAAGGATGAGACATCAGGAAAAGGTCAGGAAAAGCGGGATACAGGATCCAGACCAGAAGTTCCTGCTTGTGATAAAGGCGTCAACAGAATCATCCCTGAAGGAGAAACCTGCCTTTTCAGGGTGGCTTTAGGGTGTGGGAGGCAGGGAGAGGACTTTCACGGTCTCTTTTTGTTAGAGGGTGTCTATATTTTTGAGAATTTCCTGAAATGAGGGTCTCTTGGACACTGGGGCTGGTCAGCGGGAAACGACCCAAGAAAGGGCAGCCCTATCTGGGCAGGAGAGGGGCACAGAAAGCCCATCGGGGAGCAGAGCAGTCCCATATCTCGCGGAGAAGGGGCCGAGATTGGAAAGCTTCGGCTCCTCAGCCAGCGAGAGGTGGGACTGAGGGCGGCCCAGGCCCAAGTCCAGCTTAGGGGCCCTGCGTGGCCCGGCCGCCCTTCCCACGGTGGGGTCAGGGTCACCGGGAGGACGGGGTGGGGAGCTTGGTGGGTTGGGCCGGGGCGTGAGGACGCGGGGAGAGAACCCCGCCCCGGAGGCCTGTCCTAGCGCGGTGGGGCGCCCCGGAGTGGCTGCTGGGGTGGGGCGGGGTGGAGGGCGGGGGCAAGAGGGGCGCCCGCGGCAGGGCGAGGGGGGCGAAGAGCGGGAAGAGGTGGACAGCCCAGGCCGGGATTTCAGCCGCTGGACCGTTAGGGGCGATCCCAAGGCGCAGGGGAAGAGGTGAGGAGGAGAGAGCGCGGCAGGGGGATGGGGAGAGTGGGCAACTGGAGGGAGCAGTTCCAGGGTCAGAGTGTGCAAAGCCCTGGCCTTAAGGCAACTGCCCTGTTATCTCCTCCCCGAGGGAACCTCAGTTTCCACATCTGTGGCTTTTTGGTCCCAAGACTACCAGTACAGGCAGGGTTCTCCAGGAGGGTCACCCCCTCAGACGACCCCAATCTTGGATTAGGGAACAGATCAGAAGGGCTGGGAGAATGGTAGTTGGGAAGGCTCCAGAAAAGGGCAGGGAGGGAGGATCTAGCCTGAAGCCGACAAGCCTAGGGCCGGACCCGGGGGGGAGAGGACGAGCCCCCCATTTGTGGATAGGAGCAGGGCTAATGGCAATGGGCAGCGCTAGTGCCAGGAGGGTTAAGCGTCTTGAAGTTTCCACCCACGTAGGGCCTCTCCCGCGTGTTTACGTCCTGCCCCAAATATTTAGCCTCCGGTGGGTCCCTTCTCCACACCCCAGGCCCTGCTCCTCCCACCATGGGCCTGGGCAGGGCTAAGGCCAGGGCCAATGGGCTGGGGACGCCCCGGACCCTAGTCCTGCCCAGGCTTACGGCGGGAGGAGCAGGGCCTGGGGCGTCTGGCCTGGGAAAGAGGGGGCTGAGGGTGGGGAGTAGGCAACCGTGCTTCCCCGGGCCTCGGCAGGGAATTTTACTAAAACTTTGCTGGCCCCAGGGAAGTGCCGGCAGGATGGAAGCGACCATGGGGATACCCAGGGCTACCTGGAGAAAGGGCCATTTCCCCGCTCCTCCACGTCTACTCAGCGTTCTTGTGGGCATGCCAAGTGTTCTGCAGGGACAGGGCAGGGAAGGAGGTGTCCCCAGGCTGGCACCGAGAGCTGAAGACGCCCCCCCCCCCCCACATTTTGCAGGGTTGGAGTGGCAGGGCTGAAGCTATGAGGCTGCTACAGATATTGCTGGCCCTGTGGCTGGGTGCTGTGGGCGCCGACATGGCCGAGCTCACGGGGGCACAGCGGCGGGGCCTGCAGGTGGCCCTGGAGGAGTTCCACAAGCACCCACCTGTGCAGTGGGCCTTCCGAGAGACCGGAGTGGACAGTGCCGTGGACACGGTTAGCACCTTGGACCCATGTGAGGGTGGAGGGCTGCCCCCTGGAAACAAGCACGATCCCAAAAAGAGCTTTTGAAGCACTTGGGGCCCAACTTAGCCACCTCCTTCAAGTGCTGCGTCACCCTGGTGAGTCACAGCCAAGAATTGCTTTCTGGATTAGTTGACTGCTGGCCTTCCTGTCTTACTGTCTGTCCACAGTCCTTCCCAGCTGGGACATTTGTGAGGCTGGAATTTAAGCTCCAGCAGACAAGCTGCCGGAAGAAGGACTGGAAGAATCCTGAGTGCAAAGTGAAGCCCAATGGGGTCAGTGGGGGCACATGCGGGGTGTGTGTGTGGAATTGGGAGACTACTGCTGGGAGCTCACAGATGCTGAAGGCTCAGCCTGAGCTCACAGTTGTGAGGTGGGTGGTGGGCTGGGCTCCTGGTAAGTAGGGAGAGGGGCAGGAGGACTGGGTTCCCCTGGACTTACTTTCTTCAGGACAGGGCTCCCCTCTGTCTGAGTTCATCTTAGCCTTCAGGTCTTGGTGGAAGAAGCCCATGATGTGGGATTTGTCTGACCTGGGGTCCCCAGGTGGGCTCATTTGTAGCAGAGCTCCCCTCTTGTCAGCCACCTTGGGGGCAAACTGTTGCCATGGGGGGAAGCCTGGGGAGGGATGCATTGATCTGGGTTCTGGTTCTCACTCAGGGTACCAGTGGGGGCTTTGTAGGTTCTGTGAAGGCCTAGTTACTTGTGTCTGTTAAGGGAGGGCCCTGAAATCCAGCAGTGACTTTTAGATCTTTTGTTCTGGGACACTTTCATTTAAATCAAATCTTAGAAGAAAATGTAAATAAATAGGTGACAGTGGAGTGGTTCTGGTGGAAGTCAGGTGGAAGAACCCATCTGGGGAGACGTTTTCTGCACTGGCAAGAGAATGTTTTCAATTATTTTACCCATAAGATCCTAGACATTTGTTATGATGTAATTCTAACCACCCCCTCACTTTGAATGTCAACAAAGAGGAAGGTGGAGATGCCTGGGGCAGGACCAACCTGGACCATCTGGGGAGGATTCTTGCCTTCACACCGGCAGACACATGCACACCCCTGCACACACCCACATGCATGCTCCTCACACATTATCACACACGTGCTTGTTCACATACATGCTGTATACACCCCCATCTGGGAATGATGGCTGTCTACATACACACTGCAGTTTCATGGTTTGAAAACTGCAGGACTGTTTGAGATTTCCAAATCCTGGGGGCTGTGCCTGCCACCAGTTGGCCCGCACACCCCTTTGTCCCCAGCTGGAGGACTGTGTGAGGGCCGGTCCCCATTTCTGGCAGCCCTCAGCTCTCTCCCTCATGGTGCCTGTGCCTCCTTCATCCTCTTCCCTTGCCCAGAGGAAGCGGAAATGCCTGGCCTGTGTCAAACTGAGCCCTGAGGATAAAGTTCTGGGCCGGATGGTCCACTGCCCCATACAGACGCAGGTTCATCGGGTAAGAAGGGGCAAAGATGCAGAGAGGTGGATGGAGCTGGGCCTGGGCAGAGGGTGGGTAGTGGATAGAGGGAGGATAGAAAGGTGAAAAGGGGTGCCATGCCTGGTCCAGACATTTCCCAGGGAATGTGGAGGTGGCTGCTGCCGCTGCCCTCTCAACACTGCCTGAAAAGCTGCTGGTGTTGGCAGGAGCTGGTGGAGCACCAGGAGACCCAGTGCCTCAGGGTGGAGAGGGCTGGCGAGGACCCCCACAGTTACTACTTCCCTGGACAGTTCGCCTTCTCCAAAGCTCTACCCCCCAGCTGAGCCTTGAACCGGTAGGTGACTGGGGGTGGGGGGAAGGAAGCACAAATCCTGGACAGGTACAGTCCTCAGAACATCTAGTGGGCTGGTGTTGGGCTGTGGGAGGCAGGGCAAGAACAGGTTAAGAACCTGGGATGAAAGCTGGGACAGGGACCAAAAGAGCCTCCTTTACACCCAAATCTCAGTTTTCCCTTTGCTCTAGAATTTTATTCTGCTTCCTGCAGGCGGTGACCAGTGGAAGACCTACCCTCCTAGGGAGAGGGTCTTGCTATATCTCGAGCTAATAAAACTGCTCTCCCAGCTGTGCTCTTGGCTTCTTGCATTGCCCACTTCCTGCTCAGCTCAGGCCAGAGGGGCCAACTGCAGGGGGGAGGGGCCGCCAGGGAGTAGCGGGCAGGCCCCTGTATCAGAGAGACCAGAGGCAGAGGATCCCCTGCAAAATGACACACAGTGACACAAATGAAAGCAGAGTGTTTAATAGAAAGGCCTGGGTGAACATGGGCAGAGAAGGCTCTAGGACAACACAGAGTGGGTCTTCTGTACAGGGAAATTTGGAAGGTAGGGTGAACTCTAGATGTTCCAGGCTACTCAGCCCTGCCCATCCTTTCCCAGGTCAGCTGGGCTGAAAGCTGGTCCATCACACCTTTCTCACCTGCAGCCTCACCAGTGGAAGTAACTCCTCCACTAAGTCTCAGGTTGTGGGCCCTTATACCACACAGGGTCGCTGGGTATGTTCTTAGAGGGGCTGGGGCTGCTCTCAAGACAGAGATGAATGAATAGTCCAGTTTACAGGGTCAGTGACTAGTGGGAGGAAACCCTGAAGATAAGTTCAAAGGCAAGAAGGGGAGATGCAGGCCACAAGGCCACCTACCAGGCTGTATTAGGCCATGGAGCACATTTAAAAGACAAATGAAGAGGTGGTGCCCGCAGGGCTGAGGGCCTGCTGGGCCTGGGCAAGGCTGTCACTGGCTTGGTGGTCCAGGTCCTGACACTCTTGCAGGGTGTTCTGGAACTGCCGGCAGGCCTCCTCCAGGATGGAGCTGCTCCGGGTGGGCCAAGACTCCCAATACTCTGGCTCCACCCAGGGCTGGGCCTCAGTGGCTATGGGGCTGGGGCTGGGGCTGGGACTGGGGCGCAAGGAGCTGTCCAGGTCGCGGCATAGCTGGTAGAGCTCACTGCCACGCCCAGTCACACGCTCGCCGTCGATGACCTTCAGGCCAGGTAGCAGCTCCAGGACCACAGCCCGGTAGGTAGGGCTGGCGCAGAGGGGGTTGCTGAGCCGGGCCAAAGGGTCCTGGAGCCGCAGGTGCTCAAAGCACCGTAGCCCAGCAAGACACTGTAGCTGGCCAGGAGTGGCCAACAGGTTGCCTGCAGCATTGAGACTCTGCAGGTTTTCACAGGCAGCCAGTGGCTCCAGCCCTGTCAGCCGATTGTTAGAGACATTGAGCACTGCCAGCTGGCGCAAGGAGGCCAGCGGGCCCAGCTGGGTGAGCACATTGCCTGAGAGGTCCAGCCACTCGAGGCCCAGGCACTCCCCCAGGCAGCCCAGGTCGGCCAGCCCCAACCCACGCAGCTTCAGCAATAGGATGGACTCCAGGGCGAACTCACCCGTGCGAGACTTCAGCAGCTGGGGTGTGATGTGCAGCCCACCGGCTTCTCCTGGCTTCTCTCCCAGAGGCTCCATGAAACGATGTCAGAGCAGATGACCTGGGTCCTGGCAATGCTGTCACAGGGATGTGGGTACCACTGGGGGTCAGTCAACTGTTTTTCCTCAAAAGAAGCAACTTCAATTTTCCTGGGCTATTGTCAAGAGGTCTATTTCCAACTCCCTGATTGAGGCCAACAGGTCCCTAAGGAGAGATAATAAAACAGTTAAGTCAAGCAGGCAGGGCCTCTCCCAACTACGTCCTGTCCTGTGCAGTAGGTGATGGCACAAAGTCTGACCCTGCCTTTATTACCAGAGCCAACAATCTGTCCAGGCAAGACCTAAAGTCCACGGTCTGAGACACAGGCCACAAAGCCCACATGAGTAACAAACAGGGACAGAGTACAGGCCCCAACCCAAGAAGGGGAGCAGCCCAGGCTAGTTCCAGCTGGTTAGGGCCATGCTGGATGGGACTCCAGCCCAATGTTAACCAGTTCTTTTCATTTGTCAAATCTGGACCAACAGCAAAATGTCATTATTTTTCAGTAACTACCCAAGATCTAGCCTTATTATTTTTGAGGTGTTTTTTTTTTAAAACTTTTTTTTTTTTGCAGTTTTTAGCCCAGGCTAGGTTTGAACCCACCAACTCCAGCATATAGGGCCGGTGCCCTACTCCTTTGAGCCACAAGCTCTGCCCTATTACTTTTTCTATGAGTTGTGGTCTTGCTATGTTGTTCAGGTGGGTCTTGAACTCCTGGGCTAACGTGATCCTTCAGCCTCCCAAGTTGCTTTATTTCTGAATAGACAGCAAGTAAGCACTATAACCCATTTCTTTCTTTCTTGAGACAGAGTCTTAACTATGTCACCCTCGGTAGAGTGCTGTAGCGTCACAGCTCACAGCAACCCCAAACTCTTGGGCTTAAGCGTTCTCCTGCCTCAGCCTCCCAAGTAGCTGGGACTATAGGCTCCTGCCACAATGCCTGGCTATTTTGGGGGTGAAGCTGTCATTGTTTCGCAGGCCCAGGCTGGGTTCAAAGTCTAGTGCATGTGGTTGGCGCCCTAGCCACTGAGCTAAAGGCACCAAGCCAACCATAACCAATTTCTTTTGTTTCCCTCCTAGGACAGCCCATGTACATGCAAACATAAATGAAGGCAGGCTGTACTTTCATTCACTTAAAAACATCTCAGCTGGCTCGGCGCCTGTGGCTCAACGGGCTAAGGCACCAGCCACGTACACCTGAGCTGGCGGGTTCGAATCCAGCCTGGGCCCGGCAAACAACAATGATGGCTGCAACCAAAAAATGGCCGGGCGTTGTGGCGGGCGCCTGTAGTCCCAGCTACTTGGGAGGCGGAGGCAGGAGACTCGCTTAGAGCCCAGGAGTTGGAGGTTGTTGTGAGCTGTGATGCTACCGCACTCTACCCAGGGTGACAGCTTGAGGTTCTGTCTCAAAAAAAAACCAAAAAAAAACATCTCACCTATTTCTAACATTAGTAATGAATTCAAAATGGTTTCCAGGTCATATGGGCCAACTCGTGCCCTCTGCCCTCTGTTTGGAGCTGTAAGACCTTTAGTCCTAAATGAGAAAACTGAGGTCAGGGAAGGCTGGGTAAGTGGCCTGGATCCCCAGCCATTGCTCCCCTAGCTCTTTTGCTCTAGCATCAACTTGTTAGCTATCAACAGAACAGCACTGATCGTGTGCCAGCTGTAAACATGATAGGATTTCCCAGACAGGCAAGCTGGGGGTGGTCACATCATCAAGGAAGCTGTCTTGGAGGGAGGGGCTGGGTAGCACCTAAGCTGGCTCCAGAAGGTGGGAGAGGTACCTATTCAGTCAGGATTGGGACAGTGAGCTCAAAGCACTAGTGCAAGCCTGCAGACTAGCAAGAGAGAAGCAGCCTAGGGGAGGGACAACGGCAATACTGCCCACAGAAGGGTCAACGTTTAAGTGGAGAGGAAAAGAAGAACAGACCTCCGCTCCAAGTGCAGCTTCCCACTCCTTGGGAGTCTAATCCAGGCCCGAGGGGTGACGTCTGGTTGCCAAGAACCAAACAACTACAGATCTATGAATTCTCAAGTCTGAGCTTACATAATCAGCACTACTTTGTATCCCCCCCTTTCCAAGAAAACCAGGCCCAGAACGTGATCCATTTATTACTTCCCTACCCCAGCAAGGACACAGTATACCCACAAGGGAGCTAGTGCTACCCCTCATCCAAGTAGCAGGGGTTCTTGTCCTCACAATCGCCATTTCCTTACCTAGCCCCTTTTTATTTACATCTCATCTCTTTCTTTTTTTTTTTTGTAGAGACAGATTGGTCTTGAAATCCTAATTTTGGCTCGGTGCCTGTGGTTCAATGGGCTAAGGCGCCAGCCACATACACCTGAGCTGGCGGGTTCGAATCCAGCCCGGGCCCGCCGAACAACAATGACGACTGCAACCAAAAAATGTCCGGGTGTTGTTGTGGGCGTCTGTAGTCCCAGCTACTTGGGAGGCGGAGGCAGGAGACTCGCTTAAGCCCAGGAATTGGAGGGTGCTGTGAGCTGCGATGCTACAGCACTCTACCCAGAGTGAC
>CAUYON010184465.1:0-13134 GCA_963573935.1 Arctocebus calabarensis | reverse complement strand
TGTTGTTTGGCGGGCCTGGGCTGGATTTGAACCCACCAGCTCAGGTGTATATGGCTGGCACCTTATCCTCTGAGCCTGTAGTACACCTTTTTATAAGTGAAAATCTTGAATCAGAGGGCATCATATATTTTTATATTTTTTAAGTGTCACATTCAGTTGTGCTTGTGTCAGCTCATACTGACATCAGCAGGACCTGTTTGTTAAAAATACATTTTGCTAGTTCTGTTTAAAATTTACTTTCTTTTGGAAACAGCTCATTTCACAATATTTAAATATCTTTGCTTTTTATTTTTTATTTTTTATTTTTTGCGGTTTTTGGCTGGGGCTGAGTTTGAACCTGCCACCTCCAGCATATGGGACCAGAGCCCTACTCCTTTGAGCCACACGCGCCGCCCATTTAAATATCTTTGTTTAGGTCTATTAAGACAACATGTAGCTATTTATAATGAATGGTTTTTCTTTTTCAGCTCAGGAATCATATTTTATACTTGATAGAAAACTATCAGACTGTGGTGATCATTGGAGAAACAGGATGTGGGAAAAGCACACAGATTCCTCAGGTGAGTACATATTTAATCTGTGTCTTCACACTTAGCCTTTGTTGGACAGAGTTTATAGCTTGAGAATTGTCTTTACTCTCATTTACATTTTTACGGTCTTCTCTCTGGAAATATCAATTCAACTAGATATTTTTTATTAAACTTTAAGGCTTACAATTCATTGATTAAAGTAACAGTTTGTCTTTGACTTCTTGTAATACCAGACTCATGGCTGGGCGCAGTGACTCACACCTGTAATCCTAGCACTCTGGGAGGCCGAGGTGGGTGGATTGCCTGAGCTCACAGGTTTGAGACCAGCCTGAGCTGGAGCAAGACCTTGTCTCTAAAATTAGCTGGGTGTTGTGGCAGGCGCCTATAGCCCCAGCTACTTGGGAGGCTGAGGCAAGGGAATTGCTTAAGCACAAGAATTTGAGGTATGATACCATGGCATTCTACCAAGGGCAACAAAGTGAGACTCTGTCTAAAAAATAAATAAATAAATAAATAAAACCCAGAATCATTCAAAGATGGGTAATTTGTAGTTTTTGTCCAAATAATTACAATTGAAGAGGTGGGGCAAAATGAAACCTTTAATACAGTAGAACCTCTGTAAGTTGACCACTTAATGGACTATACCAAACTGGTCATAGGAGATAGTTAACAGCAGGAAATAGGCCTACTCTACTGATATGCACATGGGGTGCTTGTCTGGTCTATGAAAATTAGGTAAATTTAAGTAGGTGGTCAACTGTGAAGGTTCTGCTGTAGTTGTAAATAAAAACTGGCTTTACCTCTTTCATGTTTACATGGATGGAGCTAGAACATATTCTTCTTAGCAAAGTATCTCAAGAATGGAAGAAAAAGTATCCAATGTACTCAGCCCTACTATGAAGCTAATTTAAAGGTCTCATATGAAGACTATAACCCAACTATAGCACAAGAATATGGGAAGGGAGGGGAGGGGGTAGTTGGAGTGGAGGGAGGGTAATTGGTGGGGCCATGCCTATGGTGCATCTTAGAAGGGTACAGGCAAAGCTTACTAAATGCGGAATACAAATGTCTTCATACAATAACTAAGAAAATACCATGAAGAGTATGTTAAATAGTTTGATGAAAACATTTCAGATTGTATATGAAACCAGCACATTATATCCCTTGATTGCACTAATGTACACAGCTATGATTTAATAAATATATATATATATGTAAAAGAATGGAGGAAAGTATACAATGTACTCAGTCCAAGTATGAAGCTAATTTATAGCTTTCATATGAAGGCTATAACCCAATTTTAGCACAAGAATATGGGGAAAGGGGTATGGGAGGGCGGGGGGGGGAGGCTGGGTAGAGGAAGGGTAATTGGTGGTGTCACATCTACAGTGCATCTTCAAAGGGTACAGATGAAACTTACTAAATGCAGAATACAAATGTCTTCATACAATAACTAGGAAAGCGCCATGAAGGCTATGTTAAACAGTTTGATGAAAATGTTTCAGATTGTATATGAACCCCAGCACATTGTACCCTATGATTGCACTAATGTACACAGCTATGATTTAATTTTAAAAAATCCATTGCCAAACAGATGGGAGCCCCCTTCCCCATGAGAACAGCTCACAGTACACTCCATACAAGCAAGTGAGCAGAGTTCAAATATCCTCCTAGGTTACCCCACGGGAGAGACCCTCTAAAAACTGGACCTCCTTCCCTTACTAGGGTTCCATGGCACTCTCCTGCCAGGCATAAAACTTTATAAAACTGTATGTATTCTCTACCTGCAATTTTGAACTCCCAACACTCCCCTTCACTCTCATCCAGAGGTCTGGAAGACTGTCCCACTTGAAGTCCAGATTCTTGGGCATTTTCTCAAGGGGTGTGAACTAGGCATGGGCTGTTGTTGATCTGTGCTGATTCTCCAGCATGAGAGAAAGGAGAGAATAGTCAACAAAGAGGGAACTGTACAGGAGTAGCGGTGCCCCGAGGCACAGAACAGCAGCTGCAGCAACAGAACATTAGGGCTCACACCCCTGGGAATATTTTGAAAGGACACTCCAAGTCTTTCTGGGCAACCAGGGGAAGCCTGGCATCTTCTCTGGTGGCAGCCACTGGTGGAACAGATCTGGAATGGAAATGCAGGCCCCATGAATAAAGGGTATGCCTGAGGCGATACTAGCCAGGGGGTGGAGCATGGGGAAAGGAATATGCTCGCACAGAGACAGCAGACTCCCAGGATGGGGCTGACCTAAAGGACTGCTTTACTGAGCCTAAGATGCACCCAGCCCTCAGGGGATCATAGTTACAACAAAGTCAGGCAGACAGCAGCTGGAACTGAAAGCTAAGTGCGACTGCCTCTGCCCTAACAAAAACTGCAGCCAGCAGTGACACAGACAGGGCTGAGTTGCTCAAACATTGTCTGATCCACTGAGGAATATAGCCGGGACAGAAACAAATTCTGCAAAGTGCTTCTGTTCTGTCAGCAGCAACATCAATCCAGCAGGGCTGGAACTGAGTAAACCACCCCAGTTCCCAATGAGCACTCAAGGTTGTCAGGCCTCATGTCCCCCTGCTGGATAGTGGAAGAGAGTGGAGGATTGGCTGAGGAGACATGGATCTCCCTGTGATGTAGGCAGGCACAACCCCCTGGAGCTTGAGCTCATTGCAGGGCACTGGATCACAGGCCTGTAGTGTTCCCAGTGATTGAGTGTGACAGAGGTGCAAGGTGGGGAACGAGGCATCAATCTTCACAGACTAATTCATTTGCTGGGTGGGTCCTTCTGACCTCATGGAGCACTATAGAGAGTAATACTTCAGCTGCCAGTGGACCCATGCTATCTAGTTGCCAGAGACCTTTTGAACTCTCCCACCTGAGACCAGTGCTGATTGGGACAATTAATTTGAACTTCTTGAACTGGGCCAATCACCCAAGGACTATCCAAAGTGGAACCCCAGGTGTGTGGTTGTGTGAAGGTTTGATTTTCCTTTTCCAATCGTTGTCTGTGGGGGGCAGGGTGTCTTAATTTCTGGTATTTCTCCATAGCTGAGACTTCAACCCACAGTAACTGATTCACTAGGGTAAGACAAAAAAAAGCTGAAAAAAAAGACAGAGCCACTTAGCCCCACCACACCAAGAAGGTCACCAGAAGGTCACCACACCAAGCACTGTATGGGTTCTTGACAAAGCTCTAGGGGAAAAAGTACAGACACCAGTACTGGCTTTTGGGAAAAGGACTGACCAATCACTACTCTTAAAGCCCCCAACACAACTTCTTCTTATCTGCTCATCTAGCCAAACGGTGTAAAATAATGATGGGCCAGAATCAGCAGAAAAACTCTGATAATGTGAATAACCAGAGTAGATCAACCCCGCCAAGGAAAAATTTGGCAGACACAACTGAAGATCACATTCATAAACAGATGGCTGAGATGTCAGAAACGGAATTCAGAATTTGAATTGTAAATAAGATCAACAGAATAGAGGAAAAGTTGGAATAAGAAATTCGATGAGCATTTCAAAAGATTTCTCAAGAATCTTTTCTCAAGAAATTCAAAGACAAAATCACCAAACATTTTGACACATTGAGACAAGAATTTGCAGCCCTCAAAGATCTGAGAAATACAGTAGAATCCCTCAGTAACAGGATGGAGCAAGCAGAAAAAAGGATGTCTGACATTGAAGACAAAGCTTTTGAACACTCCCAAACTCTCAAAGATGAAGAGAAATGGAGAGCAAAAACAGATAATTCTCTCAGAGAGCTCTGTGATAATTTAAAGAAAACCAATATTCAACTTATAGGGATCCCTGAAAGGAATGAAGTGACTTCGCAAGGCACAGAAGCTCTTCTTCATGAGATTATAAAAGAGAACATTCCAGACATGCCAAGAGATTCTGAAATTCAGATAGCAGTCAGTTTCAGAACCCCAGTACAACTCAACCCGAATAAGACACCCCCCAGGCACATCATAATTAACTTCACTAACGTTAATGTGAAGGAGAAAATTCTGAAAGCAGCCAAATGTAAGAAAACCATAACCTACAAGGGGAAGACTATTAGAATAACTACAGATCTCTCTGCTGAAAACTTTCAAGCTAGAAGAAGGTGGTCATTGACTTTTAATCTCCTAAAACAAAATAAAATGACTTTGAACACAGAATCCTGTATCAGGATGAACTTAGTTTCATTTATAATGGAGAAATTAAATACTTTAATGACATTCACATGTTGAAGAAATTTGCCATAACTAAACCAACTCTCTAGGATATTCTCAGACCTATCCTCCATAATGCCAGCACAATCCTCCACCACAAAAATAAACTCATTCAGAAACTTTTGATGAAATTCCAACTACCGCAGTAGTGAAAGGATTAAAAATGTTCACAGGACTTTCAAAAAACTCAATACCCCCACTCATAAATCTGTACCTTTTATATATACCAATAATAGTCAAGCTGAAAAAAACAGACAAGGACTCTATTCCATTCACAGTAGTGCCAAAGAAGATGATATATTTGGGAGTTTAACAAAGGACATGAAAGATCTCTATAAAGAGAACTATAAAACTCTAAGTAAAGAAATAGCTGAAGATGTTAACAAATGGAAAACGTACCATGTTCATGGCTGGAAAAATCAACATTGTTAACCAGAAGATGAACTCAGCTACTTACCATTATTTGATCTTTGACAAACCAATAAAAACATTCAATGGGGAAAAGATTCCCTATGCAACAAATGGTGCTGGGTAAACTGAGTGGTGACCTGTAGAAGACTGAAACTGAACCTACACCTTTCACCACTTAGACTCTCACTAATTAAAGATTTAAACTTAAGACATGAAACTATAAAAATACTAAAAGAAAGTTCAGGGAAAACACTTGAAGAAATCGGCCTGTGTGAAATTTTATGAGGAGGACCCCCAACCCCTAGGCATGTGAAGCAGCACCAAAAATACATAACTGGAAATTGATCAAACTAAAAAGCTTCTGCACAGCCAAGAAAACAGTAAGTAAAGCAAATAGACAGCCCTCAGAATGGGAGAAGATATTTCCAGGTTATGTCTATGACAAAGGTTTAATAACCAGAATCCACCGAGAACTCAAACATATTACCAAGAAAAGAATAAGTGATCCCATCTCAGGGTGGGCAAGGGACTTGAAGAGAAACTTCTCTGAAGAAGACAAGTCTACAGACATATCAAAGATGGCCTACAGATGAAAAAATATTCATCATCCTTAATCATCAGAGAAATACAAATCAAAACTACTTTGAGGGTGGTGCCTGCGGCTCAAAGGAGTAGGGCACCGGCCTCATATGCCAGAGGTGGCAGGTTCAAACCCAGCCCTGCCCAAAAACTGCAAAAAAAAAAAAAAAAAAAAAACTACTTTGAGATATCATCTAACTCTAGTAAGATTAACCCACATCACAATATCCCAGAAGCAAAAATGTTGGCATGCATATGGAGAAAGGGGAACACTTCTACACTCCTGGTGAGAATGCAAACTAATATATTCCTTTTGGAAAGATGTTTGGAGAACACTTAGGGTTCTAAAAATACACCTGCCATTTGATCCTACAATACCTCTACTGGGTATATATCCAGAAGACCAAAAATCACATTATAACAAAAATATTTGTACCAGAATGTTTATTGCAGCCCAATTCATAATTTCTAACTCATGGAAGAAGCCCAAGTGCCCATCAATCCACAAATGGATTAATAAATTGTGATATATGTACATCATGGAATATGATGCAACCTTAAAAAAATGATGGAGACTTTATCTCTTTCATGTTTACATGGATGGAGCTGGAACATATTCTTCTTAGCAAAGTGTCTCAAGAATGGAAGAAAAAATATCCAATGTACTCAGCCCTACTATGAAACCAAGTTATACCTTTCATATGAAAGCTATAACCCAATTATAGCCCAAGAATATGGGGAAAGGGGTTCTGGAGGGAAGGAGAGGGGACAGGATTGGTGGAGGGAGGGTGATTGGTAGGACTACATGTACAGTTCATCTTACAAGGGTACATGTGAAATTTACTAAATGTAAAATACAAATGTCTGAACACAATAACCAAGAAAATGCCCTGAAGGCTATGAAAAAAACATTATAATCATCAAAATTGGAAGCAACCTAAATGCCCACCAATTCCAATGGATTAACAAGCCATGGTATATGTATACCATAGAATACTATTCAGCCATCCAAAAATGGAGACTTTACATCTTTTGTATTATCATGGATGGAGGTGGAACACTTTCTTCTTAGTAAAGCATCACAGGAATGGAGAAGCAAGAATCCAATGTATTCAATTGTAATATGAAGGCAGTAGATGAGCTAATACTAAGGGTGGGGTAGAGGAATGAGGGATGGGGAGAGGAGAGTAGGGAGGGGAATGGGGGTCATGGTGTATGGCACACTTCTTGGGGGCAGGACACAATTATAAAAGGGACTTTATGTAACAAATGCAATCAGTGCAACCTAATTCTTTGTCCCCTCAATGATTCCCAAACAATAAAAAAAGTTTTAAAATAAGTGATTTTAGATCTGGAGAAAAAGGGATTTAATCTAATTTAATGGAGATATAGTAGTTATGAAAACTGGTGAGAAGGCTACTGAAATAGCTGGATGGTGAAAAACTAAGAGCTTGAATTAGAAAATGGCATTACCACAAATGGAAGAAAAGAATCAGATGAAATATCTGAGACTATAAAGAAGCAGAATCTTCATTAGTTCACATATACTAGACAAAAGAGACAAGGAAATAAGAGAGATCTAATGTAGATAGCTATACCTAATATACTAACAAGTACTATCATGTTAATCCTTAAGCTAACTCTGTATTCTGGGAATATTTTTATCTATTTTTTACAGATGAGGCACAGAAAAAACCTTAAAACTTACCTGAAAGTAATGAAGGCAGGAAACAGTAGAACTCTTAAATACCATACTACTGATAAGGTCAATATCACCAGGTGTTACGCCTAGGTGATCTAGAGGATGATAATTTCATTTGCATAACCAGAAAACCCGGGAGGAGGACCAATCTCGGTCCATCTACATTAAACTCAAGCACACTGTCCCTTCAGGAAACAGCATATTTACTCAACTCCAATATAATTTGACAAGTAGCCCCCAAAACACCTTATATTGAAAAATGTGTGTAAAATTCCAGAATTTGAAGTTAATTATGTATATATTCAGTCCTATTGATTTCTACCTCCCAAATATTTCTGAAACTTTTCTCTCTATATTCCCATATACTAAACCACATTACCCCAAGCCCTCCCTCCTTTTCTTCTGGTCTGATTATTAGGCATAATTGGTTCCTCAACTTTAGCCTTGCCTTCAATGTCAAATTTTGTCAACCAACTATGGCCTGTGGGCCAAATCCCACTCCTAACAAATTATCTTTGTGTGTCCTAAAAGCTAAGAACAGTTTTTACATTTTTAAATGGTTAAAAAAAAAAAACAGAAAAAAATGTATCAGATACATATGTGGCCCACGATGCCTAAAACATTGACTACCTTTTACTTTCCAAAAGAAGTCTATCAGTCCTTGATATATGCCATTTTCCACATCCCTTTTCAGAGCTATTTTCTGAAGGCAACACTGATAGGAATAAGACATACTTCCCAGTGTCATCTACCTGGTGAATGCCTATTATCCTGTATTGTTCCGAATAAGTATCAACCACTCCTTGTACTTCAAGAATAACTTTTCTTGAGGTTCTTTTCACTCCCTTTGGGCACTTCTTATCTATTATAAATTAACTCACGTTACTATTATCTCAAAGCTTTAATAATTGTGTGAGTGGAAATTTTGTCCTCTCTTTACCATTTGTTTAGTCCTTACTACAGGTTAGAAATAGATACTTTTGAAGATAATTTCTTATATAACACTAAAAATTAGCCCTTATTATCTTCAACTCATATTTGAGGAAACAGTCTATGATCAAAGAGTTAATAATTGGTAAAACCAGAACAAAAACTAAGAACTATCAGAATCCCTGGAACAAAGTAGGTAATTAATAAATAGTTACACAGATGAGTTAATGACTTTCTCTCTGACTTAGAGCCATTATTCTTTACAAAATGGTATTGATTTAACTTCATAGTGAAAGATATCTCAAATTAGATTTTAAAAAATAAAATTTGACAAAGAGTCATAGAATCATAGAGTATTGCAATTGAACTGTAGCTTAAATATATCTAATTTAAGAGTTCATGTGATTATTTCTTAGTTGTCCATTGTATTCCTATGAAGATTCAGGGCATTTAATATTTTTCCTCTCTCCACAGCATTCTTGTCAAATAGTCATTTAGTTAATAAACTACAACCCAAATCAATAATTTAGATATAAGAGAACAACAGAAAATTGATAAATGACATAGTACACACCCTAGCCAGTCCATATTTGTATATTGCTACTGCAAGGTAACCATTCACCAGTGCCAAATGTGTAGAAACAATCCAACCTTCCACACAAATAAGTCCCACCAGCCCAAAATATTACAAAGAAAACAAATTTACCTTTAATTTCTTTTCTTTTTCTGATGCTATGTTCCTGATGAGAGGAAGTACAGTTTGAGAAAATATAAATATAGCTATCCAAGAGAAGACACTTAAAAATGACGATAAATGTACATCATGATAATAAGCAGGGTATGGAAATCTCTGCACCAAAATGCTGGCATTATCAAACATCATTTCTGCAACTCTGCCCTTATGATATATCATGATGGCCTTATCTAAGGAATGCTGTACAGTCAGGAACCCTTCTCTGATGTAGCCTAAATGGGGGGAAAAAAGATCATTTAGATTGTTATAATAAGAAATAGCCTGGCAAACAAAGAAGGCAATACAGATAATTTAGAGTTTTTATCTCAGAAACAAAACAATTTTATGACCACCACTGTGATTTTGCATACTATATATAATAATTACCCAAGCTAAAATATTACATGAAAGTGATACTTTGTGTAATTTTATCCATCAAAATATTACATTTACCATTTGATACAGTGTGCATATATTTGTCCTTCCAAAATTCATATGTTGGAAAAATAATATCCAATCTGATAGTATTAAGAGGTGAGGTTTTTGGGGAAATGATTAAGTTACAACCACTATACCATCATGAATAGGATTAATGCTCTTATAAGAGATTGAAGGGAATGTCCAAGTCCCTTTTTCCCTTTCCCCCCTCTGCCATGTGTTAGTCCCTTCCAGAAAACAGCAATGGGTGCCATCTTCGGAGCAGACACTGAATCTGCCAGCGTCTTAATCTTGGACTTACCAGCCTAAAAAACTGTGAAAATTTTCTATTACTTTATATTAGCCAGTATCTGGTATGTTGTTACAGCAGCCCAGACACCTCTATGTTCATTTCTAATCCACTGGACATATGGATTAGAAATGAATTCCAAACAATGACATTTATAATAGTACCAAAAAGAACAAAATATCTAGAAATAAACTTAAACAAGAAGATGAAAGATCTATATGTAGACTAAATCGGTGACTCCAGCTCAGGCTCTCATGCTCCAGAAACTGATACAGGTAACAGTGGGTTTTCTACAGAGATAACTTATCATTCCTAATATGACAACTGAACCTTCTGCTTGCATAAGGAAAATGTATTTTAAACCTGGGAAGAGTGATAATTCTGGCATATTCCACACATTGTTAGCTTTAACCTTCTATAGACATCTGTGACAAAAGACTTCATTGGTTGGGGTACAGGGCCTGCTCTCCCTATCAGCTGAAATGTGGTGGGTGTGCACCAGATTCATAATGCATCCTGAACATTAACAACAGAACAGGGACCATGACAGTGGAAATACATTCTACAGGAGGTGGTAACTAAAAAGCTTGGTTGTATAAAAGGACACCAGATATAACAATCATAGTAGAACCAGGAGGTAACTCTGGTTCTCATAAAAGCCTGCCCTCACTTGCCTTTCACCACATTCCCAAATTAGAAGGGCCAGCCCTATCTACCCAGCATACCTCACTAGCAAGTAAATTCCATAGGGCCTCAGAAGCTAAGAATAAAGGCTCTAGTGAAAGAATGTGCACTTGGTATTCATGATGGGGTTCTGGGAAGCAGGCCCTGCTCAATACAGTCCCCAATCCCTGGGATTAGCTATGTGTGAGAGCTAAAGGTGTGTGGCTTGGCATGCTGACTTCCCCTGAGGAAGGCAGGCCACCTTATATATTTAATGGCTATGTACATTGGATAGCAGCATGGCTACACATGTGAGAATTAAGCATGGTCAAGAAATATCACACAAATCTCTTCATCATTCCATTTCAAATGGTCTTCCCCAGATAGAAATGTTCTGGGTCCTTAGGCTTGAATCTTTCAAGGCTCAAAATGGGCTCTGTTCCTGGACTTGTTTGGACTTGCTTGTTTTAAGGACTTGATTTCAGTGCAATCCTCCACCTTTAGACAAACTGGGACAGGATGGGGACCTTGATGTTGAGATCAGTAATATTGATGTTCCAAGGAATATCAGGCAGATTAATGTTTTTTCAGAGCAGATACAACCTGCATAGGGAGCTGCTGAGAGGCCACCCTTGCATTTTTCTAGCCTATTTTGAGCTTTTCAATCTCAGCTATGATGTTAATTCATGTTTGTTTCCAACACCATCCCAACAATCACCACCTCCTAGAGGACACAGTGTCATCCATGTGGACAACTAAATCCAATTCACACATATTTTCAAAGCATCTATCCAGAATCACCACTAAAAACCTGGATGAAGTCCAAGATCCCAAGTTTACTCTCTGACAAATCAACACAAAATACATAGGACAGGGTAGCATAGTGTCAGTAAATTACTTTGTAGTCACAACCACTAATCAACCTTTCACTCTCAAAGAAGTTACAGATGTTGTCATCCTGCTTGAGGACTAAATGGAAAGTCTTGTGAACCACCCACCTGCTGTTGAATTTCTTCTGGGAAGTTCCAGTAGAAATGGACTAGCCACAGCTTCCCAGGGTTGCTGAAAACCATAAGTCACCTCAATCATCTTTGCCAACCACTCTTTACTCAGCACCAGCTGCTCCCAGAAGGCATGTCTAGTAATATATGGGAACATAAAAGGACTCGTACTAGAGACAAACCCTTTTAATGTGAGAAATATGGAAAAGCATTCAATTTTCCTAATGCTTTTAAGGACATAAAGTGATTAACACTGGAAAAATAACCTTTGATTACAAAAATGTGATAAAGTCTTCAGTTATTCTAATTTTTTTTTTAATCTAGAAGGTCTTACAGTAAAGAAAAGCCTTTTTACCAAAAACATGTGGTAAAGCCTTCAGTTGCTCCAATTTCATTTGAAGTTATGAAAGAACTCATTTCTGAGATAAGTCCTATAAATATACAGAATGTGATAACACCATCATTTCTCTCACATACATTCCAAATACACAGAAAAACACACTGGAAATGTACCTTATAAGTAAAAGAATGCACACTAGATTAAAACTCTAGTTTAAACAATACAAGAAAGTTTTCAGTTTTAACTATTTTAAAATTTGAGTTAAAAACTCTCACTGGAAAGAAATCTTTAAGTAACTTGGAAAGCCTGATGCAAATTCATTATGGTATAATGCTCAACAAAATGGACAAGAATGAAATGTTATACAAGTCAAAAGAACACTGCTAAAAGAAATTTCAAAAATTATAAATAAGTGGGAACAGGCTTTAAGATGGCGTCAGAATAACAGCTTCCTTGCAATTGGGCACCATGAGACTGGGGATAGAAAACCTCAGGCATCTCTGGCTGATGGGATCTGCCTAGAAACATCCCTTTGGGGTTGCAGAGAGACAGCATGAGACTTCTGAACCCCCTGAGGAAGGCATAAGCAGTGGAGATCTGGCAAGTGGTTGCATGTGTTCGTTCGGTCTAATCCTGCCAGCAGCTGTGGCTGCAGCAGCAGTGAGATTGCAAACTGGAAAGACCTTACCTGTGAGCTGTTTGGGTTTCTTGTGGACTTAGCACTCGGTTGAACTGCCTTGGGTGAACTAGGGCAAGAGTGCAGAAGTCTTTGAGTGTGGTCTGGGGCTCCAAACTGAGCCACCGAGCCAGACGAAGCTACCAGTATTTGGTTGTGGGCCGTGCAGAACCATCATGGGAGAACTGCCCCAGCAAGCTCCACCCTCAGGGTCGCAGAACAAGCATCAAGTGGGAGCGAGTAATCTAGTGACTGAGCAGCCTAAAGGTGGGGACTAAGACACCTTGCAGCCTTAGCCCTCAGGGGCATAGGGTGAGACCAGTTTTGGCACACTGGGTAAGTGGATAGCCACTTAAGGAGTGATCCTAGCCACAAGTGCTTTCCTGGGAAAGCTTCTGCTTAGCCCAAATTAGCAATTTAAAGTGCCTTCTAAGCAGGCTGCGGAGGATTTAAACTCTCCACCCTGCAGGGTTTGAGAAATCATTAGAGGCCTCCGGTCTCCATTTTGTACAGCCATATCAACATTGTGATTAACATATCATACCCCAGATCACCTCTTACCCAGACAATATCAGCAAAATATATACACTGCTTTGTTTTTTGGTTTTGTTTTGTGAGGTTTTTTGC
>CAUYON010184463.1:0-20494 GCA_963573935.1 Arctocebus calabarensis | reverse complement strand
CTAAAAAAAAAAAATGGGCTAAAATTACAAAAAGAAATGTGCTAAAATCTAGTAACACATTTTTGGATTTTTTTAAAAGTGTTTTTGTATTAACTGCCAATTATGTTCCTATCATTGGATGAGAGAGAATTTCCCTAGAAGATGCAAAATATACCCTCACCTTCAGAGGCCACCCACTGTCCTCAAAGTGGAAAAAGTTGGAACATATTCTTCTTAGTAAAGTACCTCAAAATAGGGGGAAAAGTGGATAATGTCAGAACATGTTCTTCTTAGTAAAGTATCTCAAAAATGGGCGGAAAAGTGGATAAGGTTGGAAAATATTCTTCTTAGCAAAGAATCTCAAAATGGGGGGAAGTGGATAAGGTCGGAACATATTCTTCTTAGCAAAGAATCTCAAAATGGAGGGAAGTGGATAAGGTCGGAACATATTCTTCTTAGTAAAGAATCTCAAAATGGGGGGGAAAGTGGATAAGGTCGGAACATATTCTTCTTAGTAAAGAATCCCAAAATGGGGGGAAAGTGGATAAGGTCGGAACATATTCTTAGCAAACAATCTCAAAATGGGGGGAAGTGGATAAGGTCAGAACATATTCTTCTTAGCAAACAATCTCAAAATGGGGGGAAGTGGATAAGGTCAGAACATATTCTTCTTAGCAAAGAATCTCAAAATGGAGGGAAGTGGATAAGGTCAGAACATATTCTTCTTAGTAAAGAATCTCAAAATGGTGGGAAGTGGATAAGGTCGGAACATATTCTTCTTAGTAAAGAATCTCAAAATGGGGGGAAGTGGATAAGGGTGGAAAATATTCCTCTTAGTAAAGAATCTCAAAATGGGGGAAGTGGACAAGGTTGGAACATATTCTTTTTAGTAAACAATCTCAAAATGGGTGAAAAAGTGGATAAGGTCGGAACATATTCTTCATAGTGAAGTATCTGAAAAATGGGGGGAAAGTACACAATGTACTCAATACTACTATGAAACCAATATATACACACTTACACACTCATACAAATGATAAAACATAAATATAGTCTAGCAAGGGGCTTGGCAGGAGTAGGGAGGGCCTTTGGTGGGATCACACCCACTGTGCACAATACAAGGGTAGCTCTCCAAATAACGAAGAGTAAAGTATAAATGTCTTAGCACCCCAAAATAAGAAAAAAAGATGAACTTTAGATCTGGGGGGAAAAAAAAAGGTAGCAAAATGTGAGTAAGAATCCAGCAAGTGTACCATTGCATCATGCGCATGACTTAATAAAAAACAATTTTTAAAAATCCAGCAAAATAAACGTTGCCATCCTAGGTTTGAAATCTATCCCATCATCATTTGCATGGAATCATGTGACAGGTTTATTTATTTATTTTTGGCCGGGGCTGGGTTTGAGGTGGGCCACCACCTCCAGCATAAGGGGCCGGTGCCCTACTCCTTTGAGCCACAGGTGCGCCCTTCATGTGACAGTTTTTATGCCATCTCCTGGCTGGAAGGAAGGCACTCCCTCCAGTCCACTGGAAGGAAGGCATTCCCTCCAGTCCACCTGCAAGAGGATGGGGAAATTCAAGGTCATGAATGTGAGGAGATGGGAGCCAGGCAGAGCGGGCAATGTAGATTCTGGCTGAGCAGGGAATGTAGATTCTGACTGGGTACAGCGCGTGCCTAATGTAGTTTCTATAACGACTGATGGGTTGCAGAGGTCTATAAATCATTTACTTGTGATGGCGATTCTAAGAACAAACAATGAATGCCGAGGGTTATGCAGAGTTAGGAGAAGTGAGAGGTATTCACTAAAATACGTGCCTGCAATTGCTGAAATTTAACTTGGGTGAGCATGTGTTTTTTCTTGGAATAAGACCTGCTCATTCTTCAGCAGAACTCACACGTAATAGGGACTGCCTTCTCCTGAAATCTTTTTTTTCCTTACCCCATCATGACCCACAATATTCCCTTCACATGTTTCCTGTTTGCATCAGAGAAAGTGTTAATGCACGTTTGGGTGGTGCTGAACTCTGAATTACTCTCCCAATCCCAGCTTTTCAACATTTGTAATACACACCAGGGTGTTACTTACATTGAATTAAAACAGCAGCAAAGAGAACACAGCTTCAACATGTGCCACAAAAAGAGAGTCAAATGTGCAAAATATAGATCGCAGAGTAGACAGAATCTAAAGAGGATTTAATGAGTCAAAAAACTCAAAGAACACATTTGAATGTTAATTAAGAGCCAGAAGCCGCCTTGAGGCCCCTCGCCTTAAATCTGTGTTTTGCTTTGAGATTAAAAGAAAAAAAAAAAAAGGCTATTGAGGATTTTTCTGGAAAGTAATTATTTCTAAAGGGAAAACACCAACATTATAGTGACGTGATTTAAATGTTCCATGCAGGCCTTCAGCCTGGATTTTCTTTCCCTTGAATATTTTTATAATATTATATGATATTAAAATGAATTTATCAGAAAATTACAAAAAAACTGACCTACTTTTTTTTTTTTGAGACAGAGCCTCAAGCTGTTGTCCTTAGTAGAGTGCTGTGGCATCACAGCTCACAGCAACCTCCAACTCCTGGGCTTAAGTGATTGTCTTGCCTCAGCCTCCCAAGTTGCTGGGACCACAGGTACCAGCCACAATGCCTGGCTATTTTTTTTTTTTTTTTTTTTTTGGTTGCAGTGGTCATTGTTGTTTGGTGGGCCCAGGCTGAATTCGAACACACCAGCTCAGGAGTATGTGGCTGGCACCTTAGCCTCTTGAGCCATAGGTGCTGAGCCAGACCTAGATTTTATTAAGATAAAAATGTATGTTGACGATTATCTATAATTGTCAGAAAAAGGAATAAACTCCCCTTCCCAAGGTGGCCAGGCTATATCTGTAAAAACAAAAAATGATCTTTCTCTATCTGGCTAACCATTAATGTCACCCTGACCAAGAAGCTCATATGAACCAGTTACATATTGCCTAAAATATTATATGTTTGAATGACAGGTAGAAATAAGGAATGGTTTGTGGTTTAAAGAATTGAGGAGCTGAACAATAGCCAACAATTGTCCTAAGATGAGGTTTCCTTGGTTGATGTCAGGTAGACTCAGAGAAGTGACGTCGCCGTGGTGATTTACCGTGCCTTATAACAGAGAGGAGCTCTGACAAGGGACAGGTGCCACCATGAACAAGATTTCCAAGGATGGTCCCTGGGCTCTCTGTATTTTTCTTTTCTCATCCTGTGTGTGTGGTATTTTGCCCACAGTGTTACTCACAAATGATACTCTTTTGCACAAAAGCAGTTCTTACACAAAATCATCTTAGCCAGCCAGATGTGGGTGGCCCCACGTCTGCTCTCTGCATAGAGATAAATCCAGGTGGGAATAATATAGTAACGTTTTTCACTCAGGGTAGGGTGAGTTCCTACTTTTCTCTACACATTATTTTATTTTTTTATTAAGTCATTCGAACATAGATCATGAATACATTTATACCATTATGGGATTCAATGTGTTGATTATTTGTACATCCGACTCATCAACATAGCCTTCACCTCATTTACCCTATTATAGCGTTAAGACATTTGTGTTCTACACCTGATAGATCCAACTTGTACTTGCAATATGCTCCATAGGTGTGGTCCCCCTACTAACCTTCCCTCTATCAACCCACCCCCTTCCCTTCTCCTCTCTCTGCCCTTCCCTCCTTCATCCTAGGCTATAGTTGTGTTTCATTTTTCATACGCAAGTGTGAGTGATTATAAATTGGTTTCACAGTAGTACTGAGTACATTGGATTTTTTTTCAATTCCTGAGATACTTTACTAAGAAGAATATTTTCCAGCTCTACATAATACATTGCAAATGAAGAATAAACCACAACCATCATTGCCATTTTGTACCTGCCAGAGCCTAGAGATCTGCTTGCCTCTAAATGGTAAACTCCGGGAAGGAAGAAGTTGGTGGGTATTATACTTCTGCTCTCAACTTGATGAGAATAATTTCACATGCGCATATAATAAAAGCAAGATGGAATAGTCATTTTACAATTGCAAAGCTGTTAGCTTCTATTTCTTATAGATCTTAAACATCCATCACTTCTATTTCTTAGAGACAAGAGACGAAACCAGATCACACTTGGAGAAATGGAAACATCAGTCTACACTCAGCCATTCCTATTTGCAGTTCCTCGAATGGAACCCAGTGAGGGTGAAACGTATTTGGAAAAAGATAATAATACAATAAAGAGGTGAAACTGATTTACATTTTATTAAGTACTATAAATAATCTGGAAATGATTTTAAAGTATATGGAAGGTTATATGCAAATAAGATGCCATTTTATACAAGGTCCTTGAGAACTCATGAATTTTAGTTTCCAAAAAAGGTCTTGAAAATGGGCAGCACCTGTGGCTCAAGGAGTAGGGTGCTGCTCCCATATACCAGAGGTGGTGAGTTCAAACCCAGCCCTGGCCAAAAGCTGAAAAAAAAATAAAATAAAATAACAAAACTTCCCGAAAATAATCCCCCGTCAGTTTATGAGTTTTCTCAGAACAATAAAAGGATGTACAGTGTTTTTTTTACTGGTTACTTAATTTAATATGATTTTTATGGAAAACTTGTAATGTATAGGATAAATAAAGAGGCACTTAATAAAACATGTCTATCAGAAAAAAATATTCTAATAGAGACTTTTTTCTGAATAAAGGTCACAGCTTGAATTGGTAATTTATTAAATAATACTTTTGACTGAAATTAATTTATTATTTGATGTCAAACTACAGTAGATATTTTGTAATTATTTTACCAAGGTCAGTGAAACATACAAAACTGATAAAATAAAATATATTCAAAAAGTTAACCCAAATTATTATTTATATGTTTATAAGTGGTGGTATTTTAAATGCATTTTTAATGAGGAATGAAAGATAAATGCCTGGTAGAACTATTCAGACTTAGGAAACATTATTTGGATTAATATTCTTTCTACATCTTTCTTTTTTTATCCCCTTCAAGGAGAAATGTACAGACAAGCTGTGTCCTTGAGAATCACTGCCGATCCATCTGGATTCTGTTAACTAAAACTTCAAGATTGGCTTCCAAAATTTAGAACCTGTCATCAAGGTGATGATTGTAGAAAATAGAAAATATTTTTGAAACATGATCAGAGTTTGTTACTATGTATATGTGCATTCTGCAGTGTGCCTTCTACCCTCAGATAACCACCTTCCATAGGCCTGTTTGAATAAAGAGGCAATATGAAAAAAAAAAACCAGAAATCAATAAAAATAAAACCAATTTGTGGAAACCTTGGCTGAAAAAGATTTGCCTGGCTCAGTGCCTGTGGCTCAATGGACCAAGGCGTCAGCCACATACACCTGAGCTGGCGGGTTCGAATCCAGCCTGGGCCCACCAAACAACACTGACGGCTGCAACCAAAAAATGGCCAGGCATTGTGGTGGGTACCTGTAGTCCCAGCTGCTTGGGAGGTGGAGGCAGGAGACTCGCTTGAGCCCAGGAATTGGAGGTTGCTGTGAGCTGTGATGCCACAGCACTCTATCCAGGGTGATAGCTTGAGGCTCTGTGTGGAAAAAAAAAAAAAAAAGAATGAAAGAATAAGATTTGCCTAAAATCAAAAGAAAAACAAAAGCTAAAGTCCATTCAATTTCCCTCGAAGTAAATTGCGTGCTGTAAGTATTACCCCTTCTGTTTTACCTATCAGCCTCCGAGGAAGATGAAATATTGAATGGATTCAAAAGTCTCCTGACTCAAACAGAATTTGAGAGATACACTGGCAGATGTCCTTTAAATATGATAATTCAGTTGTCACCTGGCTGTTGGCTGTATCTCAATGAAGCCACAGCTCATTGAAAGTCAAACAATTCTAGATAGAATTTAGTGAATGCTTAGATGTAAATTATATACTGGTTGGTATTTTACAAACACCTTGGGCTGCTGCTCCAGGAAATTTGAGTCGCATTCTTTTTTATCTACGTTTTGAATGCATACCTTTTGGATACATATATATTTATCTTTCTTTTTTTTTTTTTTACGTTTTTGGCCTGGGCTGGGTTTGAACCCGCCACCTTCAGCATATAGGGCCGGTGCCCTACTCCTTTGCGCCACAGGCTCTGCCTTGTTATTTAATTTTTTTTATTGCAGATTACTGTGAGGGTACAAATGATTAGGTAGCATTGTTTGCGTTTCTAAGGCCGAGCTCACGTTGCAGCTGAGCCCTTCATGCAGCGCACAGGCTATTCTGACCCTCAGGTTGTGCACTTTAGGTGAGAGCTTATTAATTCCCCTCCTTCTTCCTCTTTCCCTCCTTCTCTTGAATATCCTCGTGTTTTTCTCTCTTGCGTGGGGTGCAGTTGTTTTTCTGTTTCCTATTAGCATTGAGCGCTCTGGGCACTTGCTTTTCCATTCTTGTGATACTTTACTAAGAAGAATGTGCTTCAACTCTTTCAGATGGCGTTGAAGTATTATTTACATACTTATCTGTAGCCATGTTTTAGTTAACAATGAACTGGTCGTATCTCTCCTGAGCCGGCTCATTGCCTGTTAGAACCTGGGCTCTGCACAGCAGCAGGTGGGCAGTGGGCAAGGGAACAGAGCGTGTGCACTTATTTACACCTGTTCCCCATCCTGCATCACCACTCGAGCCTCCTCCAGCCCTGTAAGCAGAGACATTAGATCTTCATAGGGGTGTGGACCCTCCTGTTAACTGAGACTGGAAGGGATTTAGCTTCTGAGATTCCTGTAAGAATCTTATGTTTACATGCATGGAGCTGGAACACATTCTTCTTAGCAAAGTATCTCAAGAATGGAAGAAAAAATACCCAGTGTACTCAGCCCTACTATGAAGCTAAGTTATAGCTTTCATATGAAGGCTACAACCCAATTATAGCATAAGAATATGGGGAAAGGGGCAAGGGAGGGGGGGAAGGAGAGGGGAGGATGGGTGGAGGGAAGGTGATTGGTGGGATCACACCTACGGTGCATCTTAGAAGGGTACAGGTGAAACTTACTGAATGCAGAATACAAATGTTTTCATACAATAACCAAGAAAATCCCATGAAGGTTAGGTCGAACAGTCGGATGAAAATATTTCAGATCGTATATGAACCCAGCACATTATACCCCATGATTGCACTAATGTACACAGCTATGATTTAATAAAACAAAAAATGCTCCGGCTATTAAAATTATCACCAACACCCAAGGTCTGGGAGGCTTATATTTGAAAAATGGGCTTATGTTGTTCGCACTCTAATACAAAGGTATTTTAAAGAGCTATATTCTTAAATAAAAGAGTCACTGTGTTCAATTGTACTCATCCTTTCTAAGTTGTTAAACAACAAAGATACATTGCAATTTAAGGATTGATTAATTGAAATCCAGACCAATATATAAGTCTCTTTTCTTTTTAATATTTCATTTATAGCTGTTATCGAATCTCTTTTTCTAGATGTATAAAGTCATGTATGCCATTCTGAATACAGTAACAATTAAAATTATTAACAATTATAATGAAGCAGAAGGAGAAGCAATTATTTAAAGTTCCAGCATCGGATCAGGAAAAACAGGAAGAGCTAAAACTGATTCAAGTTTGACTTTTTAATAGGATATGCTATGATTAATGATGAGAGAAGGGACTATTTTGCATTAAATGGCTGGAGTAACACCGTTCAGCAGAGAAAGTTCACCGGTGTAATTAAATCAACTCCAGTAAGAACAGGCTCATCCTGGAAAGGTCATATATTGTTCCAAAAGGCTGAAATCGCAAGCATGTGGCAGAAACAATAACAAATTGTCAAAACAGGCATTTCTCTCTGACGTAACACTCAGGTGGCATATGTAGGAAGTTATTCTTTTAAATTTATTTTATTAATTTTTTTTGAGACACAGGGTCAAGCTGGGTAGAGTGCTGTGGCATCACAGCTCACAGAAGTATCTAACTCCTGGGCTTTAAGGGATTCTCTTGCCTCAGCCTCCCAAATAGCTGGGACCACAGGTGCCCACCACAATGCCCAGCCATTTTTCTGTGCAGTTGTCATTGTTGCTGTAGGTGGTCCGGGCTGAATTCGAACCTGCCACTTGGACGTGGCTGGCACCCTACACACTGAGCTACAGGCACCACCCATACGTCGGAATTTAGAAAAGTTCATAGTAAAATTTATGTAAGGACAGCAGAAATTTGGAGCATTATTTTGCACTCACAATATTTATTCCTCTCTCATCTTCCTTTGGAATTTATAGATTTTTGTTTGATTTTTTCCCCCCAAATTTAAGGATTCCTTTGTCTTACTGATGTCTGGGAGAAACTGCCTTTCAGGGACAGAACAGATAATAAATCCAGGTAAATAGGAGGTAATATATATATTTAAATTTTCAAAACCTAAATTAGCAAATCAGTAAGTTGCATTGTTAAGCCACATGTTGTCACCACCAATTAAAATGCTGTGCAAAACCAAATTTTCCTATTTAGTACAGAATTGCTATATTCTTTTTTTCCTGTTTGCTAAAATTAATTATTTTTATTGTTTGGGATTAATTGAGGGTACCAAGAATTAGATTACACTAATTGCATTTGTTAGGTAAAGTTCCCCTTATAATTGTGTCCCACCCCACTAGACCTCTACTCTGAAGAAAAAAATAATAATAATTTTATCACAAGGACATTTGCACTAGACTGTGCACAGCTCAATTTATAATTGCCAAAATGTGGAAACAATATAAATGCCCCCAATCCAGGAATGGATTAACAAGCTGTGGTGTGTGTACACCATGGAATACTATTCAGCCTCTAAAAAAGATGAAGACTTCATGTCTTTTGTACTAACTTGGATTAAGTTAGAAATGCTATATTCTTAATGTAAAATAGTTCATTATAATGACAATTCAAATTAAATTGCCCACCTCATTTTCATTAGAAAACGTAATTTTCTGGTTATATGTATTTTAACCCATTATAGGAGAGTGAGAAGAGAAACAATATAATTTTTGCATGTAGAGGAAGTTCTAGTGGAAATTATTCAAAATGTTAAAACTGTTTAGGTACCTGGGGATCAATTGAAGAAATGGAGCTAAACAGTAGAAGATTAATAAAATGAGAAAATTATTAGAAAATGTGTATATAAATAAAAATATGCCTTTTTTCCCCCCAAAAGGAACTATTCCCCAGGGAAGAATTCATCATCTAAGTGTTGATCTGAGCAGATAGTTTCTGTAGACGTCTGAGTTAAGTTGAAAATAAAAAACCAAATCACATGAAAGAAAGCCCTTCCACTCATCAGCATGCACAGATTCCCAGGAAAATGTTGTAAGAAGAAGAGGAAGAAGTGGGAAAAGGAAGAGAAGGAAAGGGGAAAGAGAGAAAGAGGGAAGGAGGGAAGAAAGGAGGAGGGGGGAGGAGGAAGGAATTCTTTATTCCATAATTTGAGTAAAACTGACCCAAAGAGAATCCTTGGAGAAGAGGAAATGAATTTTAAAATGTTGCTTTTTGAAACCATTTCCCTTTATTCTATTCGTTCCTAAATGTAACCACTGAAATAAAAATAACATGTTCAATGGTGTGTGTGTGTGTGTAATGTGTTAGAGTGTGTTATTAAAGAGACGGTTTGCACCTGCCACCTGTTAAAATGGCAACAGAGGGTTTACTCAAGGCTGTTGCAAAGGAGATCAAGGTCATTTTAAGAGGGACTGGAGATATAATTCATGCACAGGTCATTTTAATCGGGACTAGAGATATGATTCTTGCACAGGGGCAGAGCAAGGGGGTGAATGGAAAAGTATTGACATTGGTTAGGTGTCAAGGGTGCCAAAGTCCTTGCTAGCAGGCTTGTCCAGCTGATTTCAGCCAACAGGAGCTCACAGTGCAACTTGGAAGGAGAAAGAGGGAAAACACAGAATTTGTTTTCCCATTTCTTCAGGAGTCTTGGCCATCTGCAGAGTTCTCTTCTCCTGGGTCCCAGGCCGGCGGCTGACATCCAGCCCTTGAACTTTAGGTCTACCCTTCAGCTCTAAGGAAAGTGGTGGAGGTTCCCTGGATGCCACCACCATACCTCACTGATTTTCTCATCCCTTCCTGTTCTTGGGTAAATAGCTTCCTTTATGAGTTTCTTCCATTAAAATTCAAAATCACCCTCTGTCTGATTTGTATGCTATGGGATGATACTCAGCCATAAAAAAGACAGAGACTTTGCACCCGTTGCATTTACCTGCATGGATATGGAGAACATTGGAATGGAAAAGCAAGCCTCTCTTGTACTCGGAGCCAATCTGAAAATAGCAGACCCACAGCTAAAAGCCCACATGAGAAAAACATAATTAAATTCAAGCCAAGGATTGGGGGGAGGAGTGGAAGAGGCTAGTTGATTTCCCACAGATCAGCTACAATATGGGGGGTGGGGTGGTGACACATTTCCTGCCCGAAAAACTCAACTACAACTCAGAATTTGTACTTTGCCTTACAAATGCAAATAATGTCACCTGATCTATATACCCTTATATTGACCCATAATAACAAAAAAGTGCAAAAAAAAAAAAAAATTAAAATAAAGAGCAAAAACAAAATCACAACTTTAAAGGTCAAATTGTCTCTCCTTTGATATCCATGAATCAGGGAAGGATCCCGTCTATAAAATATAATGAAGAGCTTCCACTGGGCACCCAGGCACAACAGAACCTTGGGGTTTGTAAGTTGTCCATAAGGAAAGGAACAGTAGAAAGAAACAGGTTGCTTCACATCAGGCTTTTGGGGGTGATTTTCTTCTAAGAGTTAAGGCAAAGTGGAGTTTCTTTCTTTCCTTTTTTTGCAGAGAGAGAGTCTCACTTTATCGCCCTCTGTAGAGTGCTGTTGGCATCACAGCTCACAGCAACCTCCAACTCCTGAATTTAGGCGATTCTCTTGCCTCAGCCTCCCGAGCAGCTGAGACTACAGGTGCCCGCCACAACGTCTGTCTATTTTTTTGTTGCACTTTGGCCGGGGCCGGGTTTGAACTCGCCACCATCGGTATATGGGGCTGGCGCCCTACTCACTGAGCCAGGCTCCAGTTGACTCATGAGTTGCTGGGAATCTCCTGTTTTCAGCAGAAACTAATGTGTCTAAAGAAGTGCATGCTTTCTTAAAGTTCCAGTTTTGGCAACTCGGCACTTAGCGTGAGTGATTACATTTTAATCTGGTCTGGGGAAATCTAAGGATGGAACTCAGTGCAAAATGATGGCATCAAATAAATTTTATTGATTGATTCTCTTCGACTACCTTGTGCGAGTTCTGTTTTTTTTTTTTCTTCTGGGTGTATCATGGCTAATATCTTCTGCAGTCTCAATTTTTTATTTTAATTTAGATAAGTGTTCATAGTTGCTCGGTCACTGGCAGGAATCCCTGTATGTCCTAGAATTAATTGGCCTTATGTTAAAAAGACCCCAGGGAACTCTGAGAGCTTTCCCTCCTCACCAGTGATAACTACTTCTAGAATAATGACATGCAACTTAGCAATTTCCTGAGATAAGACACTTGTGGGTAAATAGTCGGTAATATTAGCATTATAACTTCTAACAGCTATAAGTCTAATTTATCTCCTTGCATACCAACTTGAAAAAAAAATAATTGTGACATAAAGGGATCATTTATTGAAAAAAATCTATGCTACTGACATTTTTGAAATTACAAATTAATTAAGCAAGGAGTCTTTTAACATTAGAGCTATCACACTACCAAAGATTAACAGCAATAAAAAAATTGTCATTTTCTAGCTAATTCGTTATTTTATTTCTATTTTTTATTTGTTTACTGAACATAACTAGTTTAATTTTCATACTTCTACACTCATCAATGAATATGTCCACCTGTCTCTAATCTTTTATACCATACGTAATGATTTCCTTATCTTCACTGCAGTTTACACTATTCCTTATCTACTCTCTACTTACTGATTGATTAATTGATTGACTGGGGTTTTTTGTGACTACAAAGAATTAGGTTACACCGATTGCATTTGTCAGGTAAAGTTCCTCTTATAATTGTGTCCTGCCCCCCAAATGTGTGCCACACACCGTGACCCCCCCCCCACCTTCCTCCGCCCCTAAATCATTCATTTAAAAAATAATACCCGCAACTCACATCTTAAGAATCAACTTGATTAGTTAACATAATTCAATTTCCCAACACATACAAATTTTTAATTTCCTTAAACAGTTATTACAATATACAAAACAGAATAGAATTTCAGAATATTGTCGGCCAATGAGAAGAGCCATCCATTCTTTTTCTTTCAAGATTCTTAGATATAAAAAAAATCATCAATTTTCTTTTTTCCTAGTTTCTTTCCTCTCTTGATCATTGCTAGGATTGTCAACTGTATATAATGGAAATGATCGTACGGGTATGTGAACACATCTGTTCTGATAACTCACCTTGAGGAAATAAGGAAAAATACTTGACTTCAATAAAAGCTCTTCTAAACTGTGTATTTTGAGCATTATTGGCAGAGACACATGCTTCAAACAGGGATGAATAGTTTTGAGTTCTAGAGTCACACAGTGAAATCTGACACAGCAGAGGCAGGAAAATCCCAACATCAATTTAAGTGATGATTTTTAGTTTACGAGTCTCTTGTGTTTCAAACATAGAAGTCATTCAAGACTTTCAGAACATATGTCACTTGTTTTATGCCCCTCCGGGGCCAGCAGTGTATTTGAGAGAGCATCAAATCTGAGTCATCTTTATGGAGCAAAACCCGTCGACATTCTAACCTTGTTTCATGGAAAGTTCAAGACAGGTCTGGGCAAGCCTTGAGGCCTTGGTGTATAACACAGCATGCGGGGAATTAAGAAATCTGGAATAAAAAATAAAAGAAATTGGGAGTTGTGCATTCTCCGGAAAGAACAGACGGAGCTGATTCAGAAGAAACGAATTAGGTCAGAATAAAAACTAATTTCACAGAATCTCCTAGAAGTCTCATGGCTGGTTCTCCATCCTTCAAGAACTTAAGGCAAAAATCAAAAGTTATGCTACACAAATTTACCTATGGAGTGTAACATATAGTAAGTTATGTTATACAAATTAACATATAATGTATCTCGCATACTAAGATATATTATGCATATTAATATATAGCATGCATCCTATACTAATTTATATTTTACATATTAATATATAGCAGACATTGAGTGGATTTAGCAGAATTTAACACAAGGAGTTTGTCCTCTGGATTTAGTTAGCCTAAACGGGTCCTGCAAAAAGTTATTTATTCATATCACCTGCTTACCCACGATTGGTGCCCAGAGCACAGTAGTTATGGCACCAGCCACATGTACTGAGGGTGGTGGGTTCGAACCCAGCCTGGGCAAATTAAACAACAGTGACAACTGCAATTAAAAATAGCCAGGCATTGTGGCGGGTCCCAGCTTCTCGGGGGGCTGAGGCAAGAGAATCGCCTAAGCCCAGGAGCTGGAGGTTGCTGTGAGCTGTGATATCACAGCACTCTACTGAGGGCAACATAGTGAGACTCTGAGTCAAAAAAGAAAAAATGACCTGCTTTCCTTAACATAGTGGTCCTCAAATTTTTTGGTCACCAGGGACCAGCTTCATGGAGGATAATTTTGTACACTCTGCAGTCATATCACTGTAAATGTGTCCAGTTTTGTCTTGACATAGAAGCTAAAGAGAGTCTGGTTTCTGTAATACCTAGCTCAGAAAAAACAAACAAAAAAAAACAACCAGTGAGCAAACCATATATATACATGTTATGTGTCCATACATTTCATGAATAACCAAAATAGTCACACCATATGGAATACTATTTCTTTTCCAGACATCTGATTTTTTTCTTATTATTATCTGTCTATATCTGTCTATTTTCTTATTATTATTCTGCTAAGCAGCATAAATGCTCAGTTAAATTTTAAGCAAATCTGCCATCTAGTTCATTAATTATCTGTGAGATTATTCCAAGCAAAGAATTCTTTTGACAAGTATTTCAAAGCAATGAAGTAACAATTTTTGGTCAAATTCCAAAGAAAGCTAAGTGAGGTCATTTTGATAAATCAGAGAATGCGGGATGCAGATGCTTTTGTGTCTACTGGAAATAAAAGAAATACCTCTATAAGGAATGAAAGTGCCCTTAGTCTTTGGGATATTGGCCTCATAAAGGAATTCCAGGATCAAATACCAGATCTACATTTAGATCCCTGAGTGCTCTCCAAACTTCTTTCCACAAAGGAACGTATTAGCTTGCATTCCCACCAGCAGTGCAGAAGTGTTCCCTTTTTTCCACATCATTGCCATTTAATTCATAATTGCCAAGTCATGGAAGAAGCCCAAGTGCCCATCGACCCATGAATGGATTAATAAATCTTGGTCTATGTATATGGTGGAATATTATGCAGCCTTAAAAAAGAGGGAGATCTTACCTCCTTTATGTTTACGTGGATGGAGCTGGAACATATTCTTCTTAGTCAAGTATCTCAAAAATGGAAGAAAAATCATCATTCACACTTTCATCTGAAAGACAAATCACAACTATAGCCCAGGATTTAGGAGGGAAGAAGAGGGGGAGGGGAGGGGAGGGAGGAGGTTGGGTGGAGGAAGGGTAAATGGTGGGACCACACGTATGGAGCATATTGCAAGGGTACATGTCAAATCTACTAAATATAGAATATAAATGTCTTTTTTTTTTTGAGACAGAGTCTCAAGCTGTCACCCTGGATAGAGTGCTATGGCATCACAGCTCATAGCAACCTCCAATTCCTGGGCTCAAGCGAATCTCTTGCCTCCTCCTCCCAAGTAGCTGGGACTACAGGCGCCCACCACGCCTGGCTATTTTTTGGTTGCAGCCGTCATTGTTGTTTGGCAGGCCCAGGCTGGATTCGAACCTGCCAGCTCAGGTGTACGTGGATGGCACCTTAGCCTGTTGAGCCACAGGTGCCGAGCCGATAAATGTCTTAACACAATAATTAAGTATATGATGTAAGACCCTATATTAACTAATTTGATCTAAGCATTCCAAATTGTATCTAAAATCAGCACATTGTACCCTATAAATGGATTAATGTATACATGAAAAAAAAATATGTTCTGTGCCTTTTAAAAAACTATATTTTACTGGGATAAAAATTATATTTTATATTTCTTCAGAGTGTTTGATAACTTCATTCAAACACAGGTTTATATTTCTGCTTCTTTAAAAAAAAAACAAAAAGAAAGTGCCCTTAGGGTACACTGTGAAGATGCCTCCATGTGCACGACCACACTCAAAAGGAAACGTCTTTTCATCTGTTCTTACAAAGTGCTGAATTGACTTGAGGATTGAGGAATTTTGAAGTACCAGCTTCATTGAATATCAGGGCTCTCATTTCAAAAATCATTTAGTTAATTTCTGGCTGCAAGCAATAGCCACTCTGTAATCCTTCCCCTCTGGGAGGCTGAGCTCAAGTGAACTCTACGGCTTGAGCGCAGGAGTTCAAGAACAGCCTGAACAAGGGCCAGACCCCTGTCTCTACTTAAAATAGAAAATTGGGCCAGGCATGGTGGGAGGCACCTGTATGTAGTCCCAGTTACTTTAGAGGCTGAAGGAAGCAGATTGCTCAAGCCCAAGAGTCTGAGGTTGCTGTGAGCTATGACGCCACTGCACTCTACACAGGGCAACACAGAGTGACTCTGTCTCAATTAAAAAAAAAAATTAGGCAATTTCTAAAGGCAAGTTTCTCTTCTTTTATTTCATCAGCTCTATGAATAACCTTCGTTTGCAATTATTGAATTGTTTAGATTATTCACTTTCAAGATACTCCTGAATGTGCAATGTTGGTTGACAACCTGATAAATCCATTGCAATAAAAGTATCACAGGTTGGAAATGCATCAACTATACCAACCTAAGTTTAGGCTAACCTACCTTAAATGTGCTCAGAATACTTAACTTCAGTCTACAGTTTGGGCAACATTATATAACAATAAAGCCTTTCTTACAGCAAAGTGTTGAAAACCTCATATAATTCATTGAATACTATATTGGAAACAAACACAAACAAACAAACAAAAAAACAAACAAAAAAGCCCAGAATGGTTGTAGGGATAATTCAAAGTACTGTTTCCCTTTACTGCCATGGTAAAGTCAAGAAATCATAAATTGAACCATCTAAGTCAGAGTCCACCTCTGTGCTTCTCCAAGATTATTCATAAAAATTTTAGAGAGTTATTTTTCTTTCTGTTCTAAGGTACATGCAAAATATTCTCCTGGCTTGATGCTGTTATCAAAAGCATCCTTGGTTCAAGGATTCCATTTTGCAGATAATTTGATAACTATTGTGCTGAGAAAATGTAAACATAAAATGAAAGCTTGGAAAGAGCAGTAGCCTACGAAACATTCAGAGTTAGGTAAACCCAAGTGTTTGCACCTGGGTGCATGCATACCCAGACAGATGGCGTAACAACTTCCCCAATGCATGTCGTCAACCACCAGCCAATTGCAGAATCGTCAAGGGGTTCACACAGGTAAATCCAAATGCTGATGGACTAAATTTCATGTCCTCTACTATGTATCATCCTAGTGATAAAAATGCACAAAAACAACAGATTTAAGCATTACTTTACTCTTGCTGCCAGTATCTGGGATTATAGGTCCCTACAATGCCCAAGTAATTTTTCTATTTTTAGTAGAGATGGGGTCTTGCTTTTGCTCAGGCAGGTCTCAAACTCCTGAGCTCAAAGGATCCTCCCGCCTCGGCTTCCCAGAGTACTGGGGTTACAGGTGTGAGCTACAGTGCCCAGCCAGTTTCTTCTTTATTACTCTGTTTAAATCATTCCTATGTTAATGAAAGAGCAACAATGTCTACAGAAGCAAGTGTAGAACTTTAGTTTCTAAATGCAATCTGCAGATTAAGAGACACAATCTTTGGTGTAAAATTCAAGTGCACTGGTAGGACGGTTTGCAGAATTAAGGATTATAAAAGACAAAAATCTTCGGATAGGGAGGGGATTCAGGAGATTGAGAAGCAGAGTCTCCATTGCACAGTTGCCTCAAAGCACCAGTTCTCTTTCTTCCCTACCTGTTTCCAGGTGGTTGGCCATCATGCCAGGGGTCTACAGGTGGCCAGCTGGGACGTGTGCAGCCACTGTCTACCTGGGGCAGGCGGCAAGAGCTGGTTTCGCTTGACTACAGAGTGGAAGTGTGGAGTCCCGTTCACAGCTTCTTTCTGAGACAGCAGATATGTCCTTATACCCCTACCCAGGTTGGGCCGCCAACATCTCTTTTAATTTTTGAGGCATGAAAATCCATTTTATGTAAGGCTTGGCACCTATCGCTCAAGCGGCTAAGGTGCCAGCCACATACACCAGAGCTGGCGGGTTCGAATCCAGCCCGGGCCTGCCAAACAACAATGACAGCTGCAACCAAAAAATAGTCCCAGCTACTTGGGAGGCTGAGGCAAGAAAATCGCTTAAGCCCAGCAGTTGGAGGTTGCTATGAGCTGTGATACCATGGCACCCTACCTAGGGTGACAGCTTGAGGCTCCATCTCAACAACCACAACAAAATCCATTTTATCTAACAGCTGGGTGGATATTTGACTCCTTATCTAAGCCAAAAGTTCTGCTCACTTTGCTAAATTCTGGTCTCATCCTAGTTAACTTGTCAGCAATATTTGAGTAAGGGGCTGAGTTTGGAGGACTGTCTTGGATTCAAAGACCCTCTTTTGTCATTGTCACATGCAAACTACACCCCCATTTTCACTTAACTCCTCTGTACCTGGAGTTAGTTTCCATTCACAAAATCAAATAATGCACGCATTCTGTTTTGTTATACATCTGAATTGTATGCACAGTGGTGTATTCAAATGCTGGTATCGTTTAGTATTATGGCTTTGACTGTGATTCCCAGCATTACAAGTACTTGTGGATAGCCTCCTTTATGAAAATCGTCCTTTTCTTAGACTTTTCCTTACTTACACTTGGCGATGTGTCAGTGTGGGGCACCTACTCTTGGGGTTGAGGAACAGTACCTCAAAATGAAGGGCTCAGGAGCAAAAGTTTCTCTCTGATTTTCTGCGCTTCTGTCTCTCAGCCTCACCTTCCCTGGATGTCGTCATGAAAATGTGAATTCTTCTTCCCAGAGGCAGGTCATAGAAATCAAAACGATTTTCTGCAAAGCCATTTAATCTAAAATTGTCCTGTTAAAGAAGTAGACCTTCCATTTAATCCTGCAATCGCATGACTAGGCATCCACCAAGAAGAAAAAAAAAAAATTTATCATAAGGACATTTGCACTAGAGTGTTTATCGCAGCTCAATTTACAATCACCAAAATATGGAGACAGCCTAAATGCCCATCAACCCAGGAATGGATTAACAAGCTGTAGTAAAGATAAATAGTAAATAGATGTGGTTCACCATGGCATACTATTCAGCTGTAAGAAGAGATGGAGACTTTACGTCTTTTGTATTAACCTGTGTGGAGTTGGAACACATTCTTCTTAGTAAAACTTCATAAGAATGGAGAAGCAAGAATCCAACGTACTCTATATTAATATGAAGCCAGTAGATGAGCTAATGAACACCCACATAAGAGAGAAACTCAAATCAATTCAAGGTGGAGGGCAGGGGAATAAGGGAGCGGGGAGAAGGGTGGAGGGAGGGACTGGGGGTCCTCCCACTTAATGGGCATAATGTTAGGGTGTCTGGCACACCTCTTGGGGGCAGGGCCTAATTATACAAGGGACTCTACCTAACTAATGCAAACATTGAAGCCTAATTCTTTGTACCCTCAATTCACCAGAACCAAACAAAAGAATAGTCCTAAAGAAATTCTCTGACCTGCCTTGTTTGACTATAGATCATGAGACTCCTGTTCCAGAGAGGGTCTTGCCCCACAGCCAGGACGAATGTGCCCAGAGAGGCTGAAAAGAGTCAAGACAGATAGGCCTTGCTGGGTCCCCACTCACTCTGTTGACATTACATCATACCTCTGTTTTCCAATCCTACTTCTGTATGGCTGTCCATATTTTCTTGAAGCTAAGCATACACATGGCTGGCCTCCCCTATATATTTGGGTCTTCATTCTGAAGGCACCTGAATATATATACCTTGTCTTCTATTAATCAATCTTCTTCAGTGCAGTGATGGTGAGTGAAACTTTAGGTGCCCAAGAACCTTGGTCCCTACACAATAAATACTGTAATTATGTACGGATGTCATAATTCCACAATGACACTTCCCTAGTGACGTCAGCATGACCTCCTACCTGGGTGTCAGATGTCCGTGGGCCAACTTGACACTAGGTGTGGAACTAGAAACGTAGCTGGTGGACAGCGTTGGTACACAGGAAGAGGGGACGGTAGGACAGTGGGATTGGAGAAGACAAAGGCAGACAGAGGCTCCAAATTAACGTGAGTCTGTCCAGAACTTGCTAAGGGATCAGGGTTTCATGCAGGTGAGACTATAATCCTGGGAGGTGGGGAAACGGAAGAATTTGGGGTGCTTTACTGAGATCATGCAGACTAGTTAGAAGGTGTTTTTATAATCCAAGGAAATATGAGAGTGTTTTGGGTGGACCACCAAGGTTCTTAGAGTGGTCTGATTCGGGAAATATTCTGACCTTGTTGAGCAGACCTAACCGGAAGAGTTGAGCAATTGGGAGTGGGATGGGAAGGGCTGTTTGGGGGTAACCAGGACACTGAATCATTGGGCTGCTTCATTAAATGGAGAATCCTAGGAAGAAGAAGAAAGAGGAGGAGGGGGAAGAGAGGAAGAAGGGGGAGGAAGTGGAGGAGAAGGAGAAGGGAGAAGAAGGGGAGGAGGTGGAGGAAAAGAAGAAGGAGGAGGAGGAGGAGGAGAAAAAGAAGAGGAAGAGGAAGGGGAAGAAGAAGAAGAAGAAGAACTACTACTTGAGATTTGATGTATTCTGAAAGAAGCAGGAGGAGGAGGAGGAAAAGGAGGAGAAGGAGGAGGGGGAAGAGGGGAAGAAGGGGGAAGAAGAGGAGGAGGAGGAGGAGGAGGAGGAGGAGGAGAAGGAGAAGGAGAAGCAGAAGAAGAAGAAGAAGAAGAAGAAGAAGAAGAAGAAGAAGAAGAAGAAGAAGAAGAAGAATTACTACTCAAGATTTGATATATTCTGGAAGAAGGAGGAGAAGAAGAGAAGAAGAAGAAGAAGAAGAAGAAGAAGAAGAAGAAGAAGAAGAAGAAGAAGAAGAAGAAGAAGAAGAAGAACAACAACAACAACAACAACAACAACAACAACAACTAGTAGTCAAGATTTGATATATTCTGGAAGAAGGAAGAGGAGGAGGTGGAGGAGGAGGAGGAGGGGAAGAAGAAGAAGAAGAACAACTACTACTACTACTACTACTACTACTACTAGTCAAGATTTGATATATTCTGGAAGAAGAAGGAGGAGGAGGTGGAGGAGGAGGAGGAGGAGGAGGAGGAGGAGGAGGAGGAGGAGAAGAAGAAGAAGAAGAAGAAGAAGAAGAAGAAGAAGAAGAAGAAGAAGAAGAAGAAGAAGAAGAAGAAGAAGAAGAAGAAGAAGAACTACTACTAGTC
>CAUYON010184462.1:0-15453 GCA_963573935.1 Arctocebus calabarensis | reverse complement strand
TTTGAGACAGAGCCTCAAGCTGTCACCCTGGATAGAGTGCTGTGGCATCACAGCTCACAGCAACCTCCAATTCCTGGGCTTAAGCGAGTCTCCTGCCTCTGCCTCCCAAGTAGCTGGGACGACAGGCGCCCGCCACAACGCCCGGCCATTTTTTGGTTGCAGCCGTCATTGCTGTTTGGCGGGTCCGGGGGCTGGATTAGAACCCGCCAGCTCAGGTATACGTGGCTGGCGCCTTAACCCGTTGAGCCACAGGCGCCGAGCCAAGAGTCTGGACTTTTAAAATAACTTTGCTCACCCAGACCCCACGACCATCCAGTTCATACAGGTAAACCTGTAGCCACACCCACAATGGTGGCAGCAAACACAGTCACCTTGGATGATCCCTAACCTGCTCCCCTGGAGACCAGCGTCCCTGGTTCCGGGCTGTCTCCTGTCCTTGCTGCAGTCCTGTCCTGCTCCTTCCCACTCTGAGGTTCACACAGGACCTCTCCAGGTCCTGACCCAGGGCTCCTTCATGGACTCTGAGGAGATCCTAGGGCTGCAGAAAGTATTCTAACCACCTCTACCAACCCCTCGAGCCCCAGCCACAGGCTCTAACCCACCTGTTAGCCCAAGAGCTACTCCACTCTAACCCTTAGGAGGGAAGGACATGGACCTCAGGGGACACTGGAGAGGAAGGCAAAATCGTTATGCCAAGTCTCAGGAGGCTCTGAAGATCTGCCAGCAAGAGGCAGGAAGTAGTACCTGCCAGAGGCCCTGCCCTGAGCTGCCTTGGAGGGCAGCCATAGAATCGCCATAGCAACGCAGCAGCCCTGGAGCTTGAGACAAAGAGCTCCCGCATCTTCCACCCACACCTACAATCCCTACTCGATGAGGTGCTTGTTCCTTAGACTTTCCCACGGCCCCTATTTGGAAATAACAGCCACTGCTTGCATTGAAGAATGTGACGTGAGTACCAAACATGGTGACTCACGCCTGTAATCCCAGCACTCTGGGAGGCTGAGGAGGGAGAGTCACGTGAGATCAGGAGTTGGAGACCAGCCTGAGTAAGATCAAGACCTCATCTCTACAAAAAATAGATAAATTAGCCAGTTGTGGTGGTGCAGGCCAGTAGTCCCAGCTATTTGGGAGGCTGAGGCAGGAGGATCACTTGAGCCCATGAGTTTGAGGTTGGTGTGAGCTAGGATAACACCACTCCAGTCTAGCCCGAGCAACAGAGCCACCTGTCACTGTGGTGGGAAGCCCACCCTTCCTTCAGTGCCCCAAGACTGCCAGCCTGCTCCAACCCTGCATGATCTTTCTTCCCCTAAACCCACGCTCAACTCCTCAGCGCCCTCCTTCTCCATCCCTTGGGCAGAAGACTTTCCTGAGCCCTTTCTCACATTTCCATCTCTGGAGAGATGAGGTTGGAAAAACTGCATTTTATGGCCCTCCTTCTCTAAGGGAGGGAGGCAGTCACAATCAGCAAGAGGAGGATTCTTGCACAGGCTACCCTCCAGGCCCAGCCTCCCTGCACAAAGGCCAGGGAGAGACAGGGCTTCCATGGCCATCAAGTCCAAGTTCCTGCCTTACTAGAAGCCTATGAGGATGACTCCTCTCTAAAGGCCTGAGAGATGCCAAGATGCTTTCTGACCACCTGCCCCGCCCTTCCTCCTTCCACTCTGATTCCCATCTCAGTGTAATCTCTAGGAGCTCTGTCTGCCTGGGTGTCTGGCGCAAGCTGGGTGCTCCGTAAACATGAGCTGGAGGAATAAATTAATGAGGCCTAGCAACTAGTGGGATGGAAGTTTTTCCTTTTGGTTATGTCCTGTATATAAATCCCTGAGCAGTGTGGCTCTATCTCAACCAGACAACAAGGTGAGTCTGATTACATCTTTCAGGACCAAGAAAAAAAGACAAAACGAGGGATCAGCCAGAGGTGTTGGATGGGAGGGTGGGGCAGGACTCTGAACATTCACTCCCTGGTCCAGGAGGGGAGATAGAATAACACTGGGGTTATATTCAGAAGAGCAGCACCAAGAGTACCAAGAGCAAAGTGCAGAATCCAAGGAACCCTTCAAGGTCAGAAGTCCCCAAGAGAAAATAGGAGTGAACAAGAGGTTCAGGGCTCAGGCTGAAGCCAGAGACATCCACTGTGACTCTTCTGGAGCTGACTGTTAACAGGGGCTTCCTCTCCCCAGACTCACCCTCACCACTTCAATCCAAATTCCAGCATCAGCTAGAGCCCATGCATCATTCTGAGCCTTGGGAATGGGTTTCATGTTCACTAAAACAATTTTTCCAACATGCAGTGGGAGAACTTGCTCAGTCTCAAACTAATAAGCAAATGCTCAGTGCTATTGCTAAGCAGGCCCACACCCCTAATTACAGGGACATAAATTGAAACTTCAAGGCAGTATAGTACAGTGGTTAAATGAACAAATTCTATTGCCAGATTGCCTGGGTTCACATTCCAGCTCTGCCAGTAGTGCCTTGGGCAAGAGATTAAAAAAAAAAAAGCCCCATGCCTCAGTTTCCCCTTCTATAAAATGAAAGCTAATTGTAATACCTGCTTCAGAAGGTTTCTGGAAGGACTCAAGGAATTACCATAAAGAAAGTGACAAACATGTGTCTGAAAACATGGCTCATGCTATACAAATGTTTGCCGGTGTGATCTGAAATAGGATGAGAGTGAAGTTATTGAAAAGATGTTTCCAAAATGAATTAAACAGAATGAGCCAAGCACTGGCCTGTTACCAGACAGGAATGTTTTTATGGAAATTAACAGGCACAAGGAGGCATTGTTTTACCGAAGCACATACTTGTTGTGAGTGGTCCACCAACAACTTTCCAGTATTAGGGGTGTGTGTTTGGCACATGAGCTGAAATAGAACTAGACAGAGCCTTCCAAGTCCAAGAAATCACCTGATGATAAAGCTGCTTGCATGGAGACCTTGCAGAGAAATGAGAAGGCTCAGTTCTGCCTTGTACCAGAGATTCAGTTTTTCTGCCTTAAAAAGGGGGCTAACAGAAGCTGCCTGGCACCCCAGGGGAGGCAAGGAAGCCCTACAAACTGTAAAGCTCTGTACGGAAAGGTCTTCCCATTAGGATGATTTCCCCTCTCCAAAAGCTCAGGAGGAAACTGCAGAATTCTGTCCAGGGAAACCCCTTCAGAGTCCCTCGTTCTCTAAGGCAAAACCTACTGGAAGTGACAGCAGGCAGGTTGCCTCTCCCAGTGACAGATGAAGGGGCTCCAACATTGTTGTGTACAGTCAGAATAAACAGTGGTAGGCCAAGGTCAAAGGCAGGAATTGGCATTTGGAGACATGGTTCAAGGCTCAGCTCAGCTATTTGTCAGACTGTGAGACCTCAGACAGAACACTCTTGCTGCTCCTCATTTCCCTCGACTAGAAATGAGAAGAGACTCTATTGCCCGCCTTCCTTCTCTGCACTGTCCACATAGGGAGGGTCTTATCAATGAGCCTGGCCGGCTACTGTTATAACCAGGTGGCAGTCTGTAAGATGCGCCTTTCCTTGGCTTCCTTTTCATTTTCCCCTTAATTTTGAGCATACATGTATTGAGCTGGGCCTGTGTTTTGTGCCAGATTGGCTGCTAAGTCCACAGCTCCTCTGTTGGCCAACGTCACTGCCAAGGTCACATCCCAGGTCCCTGAAGGCCAACTGCTCCTGAGAGCCCCTACCACCTGCTCACATCAGACCTCCCCCTGCTCCAGGAGTGGTCTCTGCAGCACCTGCAAGCTTAGTTGAAGTCATCTTCAGGTTATTTCCAAAATCTAACCCCATCCCAGCACCTCTTCTGTCCCCCTGGTGTCCATGCCATTATCACCTTTCAGCTGGATAGACAAGGTCTCCTAAATGGTCTCCTTGCCCTCAGCCTTGTCTCTTGTCTATTCTCAGCACCAGTTGGAGGGACCTTTGCAAGTGACAATCAGAGCATATTACTAATCTGCTCAAGCCCTTCCCATGATCCCATCTCACAGAGTAAAAGCCACACACCTTACAGCAGCCTACGAAGCTCTTCTGTGATTCTTAACCATGGCTATAGGAATCCCCCAGGAGCTCAAAAACACACTGACGCTGAGTGCCACCCTTGCAAATGCTTATCTAATTGGTCTGGGATGTGGCCCTGGCATGGGGACTTTTTTCAAGCTCCCCTACTGAGTGGAATGTGCAGCCAGTGTTGAGAACCACTCTCCTATCTGATGGCTTCCTGCTGCCCCTCTGACCGCATCTCCAGCCCCTGCCCTTGGTGCTCCACGTTCCAGCCACACAGGCCTCCTTCCTCCTCAAATGTGCCAAGCACACGTCTACCTCAGGGCCTTTGAACTTGCTGGTCCTGCTGCCTGGGACGTTCTGCCCAAGAATCCCCTTGGTTACTTCCTTTTCCCCTTTAGGTCATTTGCTCAGCTGTCACCTTCTTCATGTGGCCTTCTCTGACTACCTGTAAAAGCTTTCTTCTCCCCACTCCTAACCCAGGTGGTCTGCCTCCTTCTCCCTCCCTCTCCCACTTCATATCTCTCCATAGAACTTCCCACCGTCTAGCACGCTGTGCAGGGATTCCTGTTTTATCCACTGCTCTCTCCCTGTACCTAGACTATGCTGTCATCACCGAAGTGCTTAATAAATAACCTTCAAATGGATACATATTTTTCTCTCTCTCTGCAGATCCTCAGCTCTTTCATCCCAGTGGCCCAGCCAGGTTCTCCCTGGGCCAGAAACAACTCTACTCAATCACGGAGCATACAGCAGGTGCTCAATAACGGTCTATGGAGCTGAACTGAATCTCCCGCCGAAAGAACATAGTCTCCAAACCCAGCAACAAGGTCTATCCAAAAGACTCCCAATATAAGCTCACTATGGTTTGCAGCTTTAAGATAATTTTAAAAATAAGGAGAAAGAGGGGAGAAAGAAGGTGGAGCCGCAAAAGTTAATGAGATTTTTTTCAGCTGTGGTACGTGCCCACATTTTTAATAATTAGGAGCAATAAAAATTATTACTGAACCTTAAAGGAACATCTTTCTGTAACAAAGAGAGAAGCTGAGACACACTTCTCTGTCCGACGTAATGACTTGTTAGCCATGCAAGATGGATGTACTTCAAAAACTCATTTAAGAGGAAAAAAAAAAAAATCTTTCCTAAGAATGCAGCTAATTGGGTTAAAGTGGCATATTAAAGGGAATGCCAGATGATTCTGGTGCCCTGAAGGAGTACATTAGGTTACTAATCCTCAAAATCTCTAATGGAAGAAAGCCGTCTCCCTGCTCAGCAGAGAGAAACTGAGGCTGAGGGAAGAGGAGGAGGACTTGCCTAATGCAGGCTGCGGGGACAGACCCAGGAGTCCAGATGCCCAGTCCTGACTCTGTTCCCAGCTCGGCAGGGACCCCATCTCCCCATGGGCAGGTGACAAGGGCCGGGTCACTGACTCTGCTCACCCACTGGGTCTGAGGTCAGGCAGGGGCCGGTCGAGGGGCAGGCGGTCACTGAGGTAGGCGTTGTAGCCGTAGTACTGGAACTGCTTCAGAGCCACACGCCGGCCTTCGGGGCTGAGCTCCTGGCCCCAGTGTGCAAACAGAGAGGAGTCTGTGAAGGGCTCGGCCTCTGCCTCCTCAGGCCTGGCAGGAGCCTCTGGAGAAAGAAGGAACAGAAGACAGTGGGTCAGAGTGGACCCCTGTTTATGCCATGACAACCCCTTTCCCTTCCTTACACAGCAGTCCTGGGTCAAACAATCGTAGCCCCTTTGGGGGGAAATAAGGGGAGACTAGAATCTTCATGTTTCCCAAAGACTCATTCATCCATGAATCCATTCATTCACCCATCCCCATCCATTAGGTGCAGAGATATAGAAATATACCCCACCGGGTTTGCCAAGGAGCTGATGCTTCGTGGCTTCAAGTCAGAAGCCCTTCCTTTTCCTGTCTGCCTCCCTGCCAGAGATGTTGCCCCAGCCCTTGAACTGGGCTTTTGCTTCTTTCTCCCCAGCCTGTACCCCCAACCCCTGTTTACCCTGAGCATGACTACTCAGGTCTCTGACCTGGGGATCCACCCCACTACCCAATCTTGCCAGCCTGGCTCCCTCTCCACTGTCTTGTCTTGCCGTGAGTTGCCTGAAGGCGACACTGACCTGTGAGCACCGCTGGCCAGACTGCCTCCTGCTGCTTTCAGACGCTGCCCACCAGAATAGGGACTCAGTGGCACAGGTGACAGCCAAGCCACCCCAGCCCGTCCTGCACTCCAGGCCCTAATCTTTAGCATCCTGTTGGACTTTGTGGAGGCAACCCAACTCCAGTTCAAGGACAACTCATGGCTCCCCAGGAACTTCCCAAGAAAATATGGGGACATCTTTACTTATAAGGGCAGAGGCTTTGGTTTCACACAGTCATGGATTCAAATCACTGCTACACCATGGCAAACATCCAACCTTTCTAGGTCAAAATTTCACCAACTATATCGTGGGGGTAATAATACCCACCAGCCTCGTGAGGTTTTTTTTTGGTTGCAGCCGTCATTGTTGTTGGCGGGCCCGGGCTGGATTCGAACCCGCCAGCTCAGGTGTATGTGGCTGGCGCCTTAGCCCATTGAGACACAAGCGCTGAGCGCCTCGCGAGGTTTTAAGGATCACATTAAATAATGTGTATAAAGCACTTAAATCAGCATATGTCTTACAAAAGGTGCATAATCCACGGTAATTAAGTTATTATAGAAATGGAAGGTCATTTAAATCTCTTTCATGGAGGGAGGAGTAATAGATAGATCTTGCCAAGGCATGGGTTCAAAGATCAGGACTTCGGAATTAGTTCCCAGGTAGTCAGGTCAGAAGTCAGAGAAATTGGACACAGATGCCAAGCACACTGCACAGCGCCTGCTATGCTCACAAACAGGCGAGGAAGGAAGACATGCATCCCAGAGCCTGGATTGAGACAGAGCAGGTCAGGATGGGAGAGACAGACTGGGAACGCTGCCATTGTCCCCTCAGCTGCCTCTGTGGACCCAAGGAGGGCACGGCCCACCTAAGGATATGGGCTGGAGACAGGCAAGGGAATTAGGGTCTCCAAGACTGGGAACTCAGGGCTATAGACTGCTACCTCTCCTTGGGGCACTTGCCTATGAGCAGATGTGGGAGACAGGAGGGGGCCTGGGAACAAAAGGAGGAGTCTTCCCACACCCAGGCTCCTCCTACCATGGGAGGAGGAAGGAAGCCCCCCAAACCGCAAGTGCACAGAGGCTATCAAGAGCAGAAGGGCACTTAGCCCAGGCCTGTGAAAGCAGAGTGTGCTGATGCCAGAGACCTCAGTGAGAGACACAGAAAGACGTGTGAACAACTCCTAGTGCTGGCTGAACTCACTGGGTGAACATGCAGAAGATGCCACTCCCCTCTGTGCCACGGCCTCAGACTGGACACTTGTGTGACTCCTGGGGTAGCCATCATCGCTAACCCATGCTGAGCGCACACTCCTGCCGTAAGCTGGGTCCTGTCTTCAGTACTGTTCACACACCAACTCATCTCATCTGTATGGTAGGAACTATTATCACCTCCATTTTATAAAGAAAGTGAGACCCAGAGAGGGTAAGAAATTCGCCCAGCATCACACAGAAGAAAGCACAATAGCTGGGATTCAATCTCAGGAGGTCTGCTCCCTGGGCAGTGGTCCTCCCACTGAGCCACACCGCCTCTGCGTGGCAGTGAATTCCAAAGACAAGCATGGTGTCCCATCTCAGTCCCCAACTTTCCTTAAAGATATAAAAGGAAAGAGAAACAGTAAACAGATTAGGAAACACCGAGGAATAGAATGCAAACTATGGGTGCGTAGCTAAGACACAGCCGGAGTTAGCAGGACTGTGGCAGCCTGCCCAAGGCTCCATCCCAGGACTCGGGGCGCGCTTGTTCATTCCTTGCCCCTACTAGGCATGCAGGCACAAGTCTGCATGATCTTGAAGGTCCTGGTTATATCTAAAAAGATGTATGACTCATTCGTTTGGAAGGGGGTGGGGGGGGCAGTAAAAATCTAAATCCGCGAACCAACTGAATCATATAATGTTTAAAAGAAATGTGGTTTTATTGCTCTCAAATACCTAAATGGATATTACCAAGTAAAATGAGACCGGTTAATGAAAAAATTATGATTCAAAATTAGGCCTGCATTGCATAATAATGTGTTATAAACATATTAAAGTCCTGGTGGTACCACATGCTCCTACCTTTTTCCTCAGTGTGGATATGAATGACAATGAATTCAGAGCCAGTGGGTCCTGAAAGTTGAGTTGGGGGCACTGCACTGGGAAAGGAGAAATTGTTGTTGGATTCCTGCTAAGCGTGACGCACTGTGCTAGGTGGTCACCTCCTTCTCCAAGCCTTCTCTTCAGCCCTGTCCATCCTCATGGATGCGACTCCACAGAGTAAGGCCACCTCTTACCTGATGCACTGTCGGCTCCTAGCACAGTATGTGGCTCTTACATGGGACTTCATAGGTAGTTTTTACATATGTCATTTAAGAAGTAACCAGAGTGGTTAGTTGTTATACCGGAGAAAGCCAGATACTAAACACGTAAATGACTAAGGTCATGTAGTTGGTCAGGGACATAGACCAAAGTTCTGGCTCCTCAAAACCCCATATTCTTTCCTCTTCACCAAGGATGGCAAACCATGGCCAGAGGGCCACCAACAATTTTTGTAGGTAAAGCTTTACTGAAACACAATCATATCAGTTTGATTACATTATATCTCTGTCTGCTTTGGTGCTACAAGAGCAGAATTGAGCATCTATGGCAAAGAGCACAGACCTGGGAAGCTGAAAATAGCATCTGGCCCTTTAAGAAAAAGTGCACTCACCTTCCCCAGCTCCTTGCACCTTATATTTGACTCCCCTTGGGTAAGAAGGTCCTGCCTGTGCAAACTCCATTCACTTTTTTCTTTCCTTTCCAAACAACTGGTTAAGAACACTGGCTATAGTGCCAGACTCCTAGGGTCTATACTCCAGATCTACCATTTACCAGTTCAGTCTCCCTCTCCGTTATCTGGTATGGAAAATGGGGTTGATACTAAAAGTACCTTCCTTATAGGACATGTGTGGCTGTGAACGAGACGGTCCACGAAAGGAGCGTGGCACAGTGCATGGCACATAGTAATTCTTTAAAAATGCTAGATATAGAGGACCCACAAAACCCACAGCTGCTGGAAACAGCCTAGATGCCCACCAACCCAGGAATGGATTAACAAGCTGTGGTATATGTACACTATGGAATACTATTCAGCCATTAAAAAAGATGGAGATGTTACATCCTTTGTATTAACCTGGATGGAAGAGGAACACATTATTCTTAGTAAAGCATCACAAGAATGGAGAAGCATGAATCCCATGTACTCAATTTTGATATGAGGACAATTAATGACGATTAATGACATTGTGAGAGTGGGGGAAGGGGAGAGCAGAGAGAGAAAGAATGAGGGAGGGTGGGGGAAAGGAAGAACAGAGAGAGGGAAGGAACGAGGGGGGTGGGGTCTTGGTGTGTGCCACACCTTTTGAGGGCAAAACATGATTGTAAGAGGAACTTTACCCAACAAATGCAAAATAAAAAAGCCCACAGCTGCCTCAGGACACTTTTCCACCAATACCACTTGAGTTCAGATGGGGAAGATGACCCTGCTCTGAGGTCCCAGTTTTGAAAGCTGCTGATGCTGTCAACCTCCAGATGAAGGCTCTCCACGTCCACAGACAAGAGACCTGCCTTAGCCAGTCCTAGGCCCAGCTCCCTTCTCCAGTATGGAAGCAGACTTACATGGCTGTCCGGCCAGAGGACCATCTTTGATATGGTGGAGGACAGGGGAAAGGCCTCAGAGAAGTGCCTGGGCCGGAACCACTGTGGCGGTCCTGGGGTATCTGGTCACCTGTGGAGATGTTCAGACCCTAGGATATCTCTTAGCCAGGGACAAGGCATCTCCCAGGAGTGGCCTCAGGCTGAGGCACCTGCTCACAGGGTGAGTTAAGAAAGGTGTGTATCCAGGGGACCGATGATGCCCCCGGGACAGCTCATTCAAAGCAGAGGTCCAGCAGAGCACAATGAACTCAGCCCTGGAGCAGAACCAGAGCCTTTCAGGGGAGTATTTGGAGGCTGCTGAGCACAACTCGGAGGCTGTTATTCCCCCTGCCTCCTTCCTCCAGCCCTGGCTGCTTGTCTGGGTCTTAGAAACAGGCTGAGAGGGGAACTGCTACTTTGCCAGACAGCCACATGGGACGCCCAAGTGGCACTTACGTGACACAGCTGCCTTCTGTGACTCACTATGAATGATGTGATTTGACAGGTGGGAAAGCCCCCAGTGGGGCCTGAGGAGACCCTGGGGCCAGTGGGGACACTACGATGCTCTGTCCCTCTCTGCTCAGGACACTGCAATGGCCTTCTGCCTCCCTCATGTCAAAGACAAAGTCCCACCTAACACATGCAGAGTCCCACCTAACAGGGGCAGTACTGGTCCCACCTCGGCCCCTGGCTTTCTCCTCTCCATGGGGACCGCTCGTCAGGGCACCGGACACATCCCACCAGCACCCAGGCTCTCGCATTGCTCTCCACGTCCTTGTCCGTGTGGCTAGGTCCCTGCTCTTTTTCTGTGTCTTTACTCAAAAGTTACTTTCTCAGCACGGCCTGGCCTCCACATTCAGCCCCCTCCTTGTATGTACGTCTGTATCTATATCTATACGTTTTTCCATCTATCTTGCTGATGGCGTGTCTCCCCCACCCAATGGGCCTTGGTGAGGCCAGAGGTTTGCTTTGTTCTCCGCTGAACCCTCAGGTTTAGAACAACATTAGCATGTAGTAGGTGCTTGACCAATATCAGTAAAATGCATGAACAGGGCTATAGCAGCAGGTCACGGTGGGAGGCAGAAGGCCTCCAGCCTGCTAGAGACCCCCAAAATTCTTCAAAGAGAATGAAAAGGACACAGGGGTCCAGGGCCAGCAGGTGGGAGCACGAAGCCCGTGAAGGCATGGCCAGGGCAAGTTTCAGTTCCGTGCAGCTAATTCCCTGCCTGGTTCACCTAAGGGAAAGGCTGTGCACGGTTAGGCAGACAGACAGAGCACTCTGAGAACCTGAGAAGGAATGTGGACATTGTAGACAACTCTACAGCTCTCCCTGGCTTCTGGTAAATGTCTTGCACAAGAGAATTACCTGGCATTTCTCCCAAGTACCCAGAACAGGACACTGCACAGAGAACCCTGAAAACACGGGGAAAGGGAAGAAAAGGAGGGAGGCTGTGTCTGTTTCTTGCCTGCCCCCCTGTACCTGGAAGGGCTCAGAAACAGAAAGATCCCACTGAAGCCTTCAGATCCTCCTCCCAGAAACCCAGGAGCAGAGGGAGATGAGGAGCAAGACCAGTGACTCCAGAAAACTGACCTAAGGTGCCTTCAGGAAACGTCTAGCCTAAACCATGCAGCTACAGAGCCAGAGAGGCAGGCCACGTGTTCCCTTCCTTCCATGAAACCCAGCCCTGGGAAGTTCCCAGAGCTCCAGCAGACACATTGCTGCCTGTCCTTCCTCTGGGTCTCTTTGTCTCCAAGGTGCTTGTTACAGAAATCCTCTCATCTAACTCCAAAAGGGGGACTCCCCCGAGTGGACACTGATCACCCCATCCTTGAAAAAGGAAGGTCCAGTTGACTGGTGTATGCAAAGCGTGACGTTTCCGACATCAACGGGGAATGAAGCTGACTTCTTCATCCCTGACATCTCTCAGGGAAACTCTCCCTGGGGGAACCAAGCAGCAGTCATTCCTGCTCCTCCCCAGATGCCCTTGAAAGTCAGGGTCTGGGAGCTGCGGCTTGGCCAGCCCTACTCAGTGTGGCTCCCCGAAGGCCATGCTTCCCTTGTTTCCTTGGCCTTGGAGCTCACCGTCAGCTCTGCCCACAAAGTGTGCCAATGCCCTATCAGCCAAGCAACAAATAGTTAAGACATCAACTACCATGGAAGTTATGTGTTTGTAACTCATGCTAGGGGCCTTGTGAAGCATATATAATTCACATGATTCTTTACCTTGGGTATCTCAGGAGCTATGTGGGCCCCAAGGAAAAAATTATTTTCCTTAGCATGGCAGTCAATGTGTTAAGCAACTTTATTCTGTGCCAGGCCTAGTGCTGGGTGCTGAAATATGAAGAGAACTCAGACCTGCTCCCTGTCCTCATGCAGTATACAATTTAGTGGACAAGGCAGCCTAGAGAGTACAATCAGTGCTCTGATTACAGGTGTACAGAATGCCATTGCATCCCTTAAAGTGAGAGAAGGGGGTGTGGGTAAGGCTTCCTAGAGGAAGGGGTGCGTGAGCTAGACCATGAAGAATAAGTGTGATCTACAAACTCATCCCAGGGAAGGGCAACCTGAGGGAGAAGCCAATAGAGCCAAGACGCAGGAGCAGGAAGAATCCATGAGCCACAAGGCCGCTGGACAGATGGCCATGCCTATGGGAAACCAGGGAACTGGTCTCAGCAGGCCTGGGGCAGGCAGCGGGCTGGGGGAGGAAGACCCTCATGAAAGCTGCCAGACTGAAAGGATTGGGATTAACCAATCATTGGGAAACAGTTTCTGAACCTACCAACATGGATCCCAAAGCCCAGCGTGGTAAATGTCACAAAAATGTACTCTCCAAAGTGGCAAAGTGCATTATTTGATGGCCAACTGCAGGACAATCTTGAGTGTCTATTGCAAAACTTCTGCATCCCGAGCTGATCTCCTCATACAGTGCACACTAATTCCACTGCACTGCCCCTGCCTCCCCTGGCATGTGGGTTTTATCATTCCCATCACAGCTTGGGGATCGGTGCATGTAGCCCACCTGCTAAGGCACTAGCCACATGCATCAGAGCTGGCGGGTTCGAATCCAGCCTGGGCCTGCCAAACAACAATGACAACTATAACCAAAAAATAGCCAGGTATTGTGGCTGGCGCCTGTAGTCCCAGCTACTTGGGAGGCTGAGGCAAGAGAATTGCTTAAGCCCAAGAGTTAGAGGTTGCTGAGAGCTGTGACACGGCACAGGGTGACACAATGAGCCTCTGTCTCAAAAAAGAGTGACATAATGAGACTCTGTCTCAAAAAAGAAAAGAAAAAGTGCAGTTTGGAGACATGTAGGAACATGCAGATGAGCTCACACCTGCCAGCTTCAGCCTCAAGTCAGCCCTGGCCCTTGGAGAAACTTCAGGCCCCAGGAAGCTACTCAGTTGGTCTGCACTGGTTCATACCAGTGAAATACCTGCATGGCAGTGGTAAACAGACATTGCCCAGAGTCCCCCAGGAGCTCTAGATATTTTTACCAACCAGCAATTAAAAGATGTATGCCTGGCCAACTGGGGGCACCAGGCCCCTGCTGAGTGTTTTGGCCAATGTCTCTGCAAATTAGTAGTGCTTGTGCCTTGCCAATGGTTTAGCCAAGTGTATTCTATCCCTAGGTCAAGCCCTCCCTAGAGGGGCCCCTGTGAATAGGAAGGATGAGTCTCTGGAGACCCTCTCACTCAGCTCACCTACTTCCCCATGGAAATGCCCAGTCCTCCTTGTGCATGTTTTCCAGAAAGTTCTACCAATGATCACACGGGGCACCTGAGAAATGCCAAACTATGGTTTCAGAACTATGCCCAGAGAGCCTGACACAGCCCCTAATGAGTGGAGAATCACAGATACATCCTAACGGGCTCCACGCTAATTCACAGAGACACAGGGGAAGTGGGGCGGGAAAGAGCTTGCAAAGCTTTACGCAATTAATTCAACAACAGCCGCAACTCTGAGCATTGCGCACGGGCTAATCGCCCAAGCAAGAGGAGCACATCTGGAGACCCTCGGAAGGTTCTGAGGCTCCTGAAGCCACTGCTGCTGAGTAGGGAGAATACCTGAGACAGGATGGCTGTGGACGCTCCACGACTGTGGCAGTGACGAGTGCCGGATAGAGCAGAGAGAACACTGGCTTTGGAGGAGGTGGTATTGCTCCACTGCCCGCGCTGTGCAGGACCAGGTCTCTGGCCCCATCTTTTGAAGCTCAGCCACTTCCCAGCTCTTGTCATGGCTGCAGATGGGAACCCCGAGGTGCCAGTGGCTTTTCGGAGGTGCTACCAAAGAGGCCAGAGCTCAGCCTTCTTCCTAAGCAAGAACCCAGCACCCAGCTCTGGCCTTGGACTGGGGAGACAAGGCACTGGGGGGCAAGCGGTGGTTACATGGCACTGCTGTTTTGGGGAGGTCAAAGTGGTTTGTGGCTCCCACCACAACACTGGGCAGCGGGAGCAGTCAGGCCCCACTGAAGGGGCAAACAGAGCCACCTGAGACGCTGCTCCCATTGCTGAGTCCCCGGAGCCCATTTCTCACGATGGGCTGTGCACTCACTGGAAGGGGCCGCTCTGCTTCTCAAGCCTTGGGGTGGGCACCTTTGGGGATGCTTTCCCAGGAAGCCGGTGAAACGTTTTGTTCTTGTGACTTTCCTCATTTACTGTATGCCCCTTTCTCAGGCAGGGGGACAGCTAAGCAGGCTTGAGGGTGGGTGGGCAGGGGCCTAGCTTTGCCCTGCAGCCAGTTCCATAGGCACTGCTATTTCTGTTTCTGCCTTCAGGACGTGCTCAAAGCTGAAGCTCTGGGTGTTTTGTCATCCAATCCAGAACCCATGGGGAGGAGGCTAGAGAAACTGGGACAGCAGGCCCGTGTCCCAGGTCACTGCCAGCCATGGGCACTGGGTCCTGGGTCTGAAGTTTATTCAGGGTACAGACACAGACAGTCCTGTCTCCTAGTCCTCCTTCTAGGGTGTTCTGGGGATGCTTCTTTCCCCACTCGTGGGTCTGCCATTCACTCTCTTTGGAAAAACGCGGGGCCTTTCAAGCCTTCAGTTTTTTTCGCTTGGGACACCAAGACAGCCTGCCACACTGCCCCAAGAGGCGCTGTGAGTTCGGCTTTGGGGACGATGAAGTCTAAGCATGGAGGAAGGGAGTGAGTGCTGCTGAACATCCCGGATAAGAATTCTTAAAGGGGCTCGGCGCCTGTGGCTCAGCGGGCTAAGGCGCCATCTGAGCTGGCAAGTTCGAATCCAGCCCAGCCCGCCAAACAACAATCACGGCTGCAACCAAAAAATGGCCGGGCGTTTTGGTGGGCGCTTGTGTTCCCAGCTACTTGGGAGGCAGAGGCAAGAGACTCGCTTGAGCCCAGGAGTTGGAGGTTGCTGTGAGCTGTGATGCCACAAGCACTCTACCCAGGGTGACAGCTTGAGGCTCTGTCTCAAAAAAAAAAAAAAAGAAAATGAGAAAATTTATCTGCTTTTTCCCCACTTCTTTATGTTATATTATCCTTTTAAAAAATGTTTCAATTTTTTTAGGAATAAGATCTTGCTGTGTTGTGCAGACTAGACTTGAGCTCCTGGACTGAAGTGATCCTCCGCCTTAGCCTTCAGAGTAACTCTGACTACAAGTGCACACCACACTTCTTGGCTCATTAACTACTTTCCATC
>CAUYON010184456.1:0-18318 GCA_963573935.1 Arctocebus calabarensis | reverse complement strand
TTTGTCAAACTCATTGCCTGGTATGATAATGAATTTGGCTACAGCAACAAGGTGGTGGATCTGATGGCCCACATGGCCTCCAAGGAGTAAGAACCCCCAGACCACCAGCCCCAGCCAGAGCACAAGAGGAAGAGAAAGGCCTTTAGCTGCTGGGTGCCCCTGCCTACTCAGTCCCCCACCTGACTGAGAATCTCCCCTCAACAGTTTCCACACCAGACCCCCTAAAGAATGGGAGGGGCCTAGGGAGCCCTACCTTGTCGTGTAACATCAATAAAGTTCCCTGAATTCAAAAAAGAAGAAGAAGAAGAATAAAAGAAATGAACTTAAAGGAAAAAAGACAACAGTGAAAAACTAGGAGAGTTAAAGCTGGACCCCAGAGTTAAACCATGGACAACCAGAAAATGAAAGTGGTACAACTTGCATTCCAGATGCCTTGTACTAAATGTCAAGGCGTATCAGCACAGGAAATTCAAAAATAAATCACTTAGGTTTCGTTGATGAGCGTAGAAAAGAGTGACGCGACAGTGCCAGAAAGAAAATTTCTCTTGGAGCCAATTCTGATTCACAGTCTGCCACTCGTTATGTATTAACCATTAACTTGACTTCTCTGGGCTTCAGACTCTCCATATTAAGAAGGTGTGGAGACGCTGGGGTGGTTGCTCACACTGTAATCCCAGCACCTTAGGAGGCCCAGCTGGATGGACTGCCTGAGCTCAGGACACCAGAGCAAGACCCCGTCTCTACTAAAAATAGAGAAACTAGCCAGGTGTGGTAGTGGGCACCTGTACTATCAGCTACTTGGGAGGCTGAGGCAGGGGGGTCACTTGAACCTAGGAGTTTGAGGTTGCTGTGAGCTCTACCTAGGGTGACAGAGTCAGACTTGACACACCCATCCACTCCCCAGAGTGGAGAGGAAGAGGGCTGACCATGTTGTCCTGTAATTAAAAAGAACACTTTTTAATTATAAAGGCCAAAGAGTAAAATCCTGCTTTCACCTTACCAAAAAGAGCTGAATTACTCTTCAAAAGTAATATTATGGAATGCATTTGAATGTGACCGAAAAGTGAAATAAAAATGAAATATATTACTTAGTTCACTAGTGACAGAAATTTAATTATGGAATAGAGATATGTGATTCAGTTACTTCATAGTCAGTTATTCAAATATTTGTATCCATAAAAGATTTTATAATTTCCTTTTCATATATAATTCTCATAGGAAAAAAGGAACCTACGTATAAAACTCAAAATACTACCTTTCCAAAATATTTGCTAAAAATAAGAATGTCAATGCAATTGGTAAGAATGTAAATTGGTCCACTCTTCTGGGAAAACATTTGGCAATACATTCCATTTTTAATATTCATCCCCTTTCACTCAATAATACAGCTTTTAGAAATCTTTCTTAAGAGCATAATTATAGATAAGGTAGATGATTAAGGTGTAGAAATGGCCATGGTAATATTATTTATAACAGAAAAACTAGAAGCCAGCTACATGTCCACCAATAAGAAAATAACTAAATACATGTTTTCACTGTCATGTTCACAAGATTAGGTTATGTAAAAATAGGTTGCAAACTATATATACAGATTGTTATCCCAATTTTATTTAATAAAAAATACATTATAGTAACCTCTGGAGGGCAGAGTTTAGGAGCTTTTGTTTTCTTGTTATAATGCAGTTAAGAGTTGCTTGATTTTATATGAATAAGTTGTAGAAGAGAAGATTTAAGGAAAAGACACAAGATACTTTTAACAATAATTATTTCTGGCTTGCATAATTAAAGAAGATGATTTTTTTCTATACTTTTGCTAAATCTTCCAATTTTCTGTAGTTACCAGATATCTTTTTTTAATTATAAAAAGTTACATTTCTTAAGAATTAGACATTCCAGAACATCTCTTGAGGCGTAGGAACTCTCAGCCGCCCAACAGAAGACTAGGAATGGCCAGCCTTGCCATGCCCCCAGGTGAGCCAGGCTGAGGAGGGCTGAGCAGCCTACAGGCTGAACAGAAGCACCTCTGGGAGGGACAGCCACTCAAGTGCCAACAGGCCTGACCTCCTTCTCCCTCCTCTTGCCGCCCTCCTGTAGCATCAGCCAATGTGCTGACTCATTTTGGGGCTATGATCTCTCCCTTGTTACATGAGGCAACTCAAGCATGTCAAGAAAAGAAGCTCGTCTCTGAAGGAAGCTTGGCAATCAGTGAGTCCAAATTCCTTATTTTCAAATGCTGGAAAGTTCGGAGGCCCACAGGGCCTTATGGAGATATTTTTAAAGTGATAGAAGTGAGACCTTTTGTACATACTTTAGCCATAACCATTTTACATAAGGTCCATTTTTACTCCATTTTATCAATGAGATAAAACAAATACAGATAATGTGAGGATATTGTGTATCTTCCCCAGGGTCACATTAGTGAATGGAAGAACCAGATTCACATCCAGGCAGTGCTCTTAGCAAATACACTATACTGTTTCGTTTAACACCACACTCTTTGTGTTTAACGTGGGGTTAAGTGTGTCCACTCCTATGTGGACTGTCAGAAATACTCCTTCCTCCAGTAAGCACTCGGTTCTATGTGACGGCAGGACCAATTCAATGGGAAAGAATGTAGGAATTCGCAAGACTCAGAAATATAAAGTCAACTGACTTCACTTGGAAAGGCAAGACATTTTCATGACAGCTCCAAAGGACTTTACAACCTTACTACGTGGCAAGGCATCGTGCTGCACTGTTCAGAAGAGAACTCTGTCCTGGGCTCCACATTCTAAAATGGGTCTTCAGTGTGATTCCTTCTATCTAGCATCTGAAATTTCCCTATGTTTGTAGTAGCACTATGGTGCCCCCCCTGCTCATAAGTTGTGATTATCTGCCCCCTTTTCTCCCAAACAGTTTATGCACGTATCATCTCCTTCAAACTTTCTAACAATCCGTGTAGTTATATATTATGACTCCCATCTTACAAATGAAAAAAAAAAAATTAGAGATTTCAGCACTAGTAAGAAATAAAGTTAAACTCACTCTCAGAACTCAATAAGACTGTATAAATACCACATCCCCTTCTACTGTTTAAAAAAAAAAAGGTAAAAAATAAACCTGAGTCCTAAATATAGCTCAAGAATGGAAGAAAGTGAATGAACCAAAAATAATTCCCTAGACATTCATTATCAGTTTTCTTTTCAAAGGAGATTTTAAGGTGAAGACCAAAGACTCACCGCCGTGCCAACCCTCAGTGGAGACTCACTTGGTGACATCAAGCTCATCCAGCCTCAGGTCCTCAGTGCTGTTCCCTGGTGGGGCTGTCATGGGGTGTGCACAATAAGTGTCTCCCTCACACCCCGCTTCGTGGAGCTAAGATTCTTCCACACTTCCCACTGAATTTTATTGTCACCTGTACCCTTTGTCACTGTAACATTGATGGTATATTTACTTTCCTTGGGCAAAATAGTACGTCTTTGATATGCATCTTCAATCTACTTTTCTCAGGCTCTTAGTATTTCAGGATTTGATGAGTAAACCAGGCTTACTGCTTTTGCCAGGTGGGACTTCCTGGGAGGACACCATAAGCCAGACAAGGAGGAATTTGAGCGCGTCCCTTTTTTTCTGTCCAAAAGATCACGAGGATAGCTTTAAAGAGCTGAGCAGCTGTAACATCTGTGCTGGGTTCAAGTCAGGAAACGAGAGAAACTAAGAAGGAATGCGCGCTTTAAGAAAAAGTCAATAAATAGGTTTTTTGGCACCTGAGTTAAGAATTCAACAGAAAAATGAGGAGATGGAAATTAAACAAAGAGATTTCTCACCTAGTAAGTAAATCAAGCATCTAGCATTGAGTCATAAACTAAAAGTCTATAGGACATGGAAGGTATTAACAATACTTTTCAAAGAGCAGATAATTGCTAAGTCATCATAAAGTCCACCAAATTGTTTTTAGGTTAGAGGCTGTTGTTAGGTGACTAATAAGAAAAATCTAACACCAGAAAGAGGCTTCTGGACTCCTCAAGTTGGTTGCTTCCCCTCACTCTGGCACTACTGAAGGTAGGGTTTATGCCAATTCAGCAAACATACCTGAGGTCTGGGCAATTATAGGCTGTTAGGGCCATTTTTCTGGAACACAGACACAAGTTTGTTGTGCTCCAGCTCTAAGATGTTGGAATCGTTTTAACTTCAACATCTGCACTATGAAAATTCCAAGCTCCAACCCAGATGTTGGGAAGATTGATTTCCCAGGATTCTATTGTCTTGTTTGATCGATTACGTAGGTATGATCCTTCAGCATGAACTGAGTATGTTCCAAGTTTAGTATAAAGACACTTACTATATTTGTTTTATATAAGAAGTAATCAGCACACACTGTATGGGTTCCAATCCAGAGAAAAAATTGTCGTCTTCCAACTGGCCTCTGAACGGTCATAGAGAAGTCTGGATCTAGTGAAGAGTTTTCTGTGCTTGTCACATGAGAATATCAAGCTATCCATAGTGCCACATTACTTGCTTACAGTCATCTAACAGACATTAACTGGTCACCAACCACGTGTCAGGCCCTACAGTATCAGGCACTTCACTAATAATTCCCATGCCACAATGTCCTCAAGTCTCTAAAACACCGCACAATTCATGGTATCAGAATTGAGTCAAATCTCCAGCTCCCTTTCTCTCTGGCTCTCCTACTAATTCCCTTCCTCAAAATGAAATTTAAAATTAAGCTATACATAAATGATGATTTCATCTCTCGTCATGATGCCCTCTTAGCCTGGGGCAGATCGTTCTCATATGTTCTTCCAGTCTCCATTTTCTTATCTTCAAAATGAAGTTAATAACACCTACTTCTTTGGAGAGATGGAAGAAATAATTAGCCCTGAAATGCTTTGAAGATGAAAAGTGCCACATTACTTTTTATGTTCATTTCGTGGCAGAAGGTGCCAAATTTTTCATTTGCATTAATGTCCATTTGCAGGAAACTCAAAATGAGACTGCACTAAAGAAGTTTGTATGGTTATTTCTTAGCAAATGGGCAAGTGTCATCATACTGTATTTGCATGTTTCTACTGTCTTAAAGGGCACACTCTCCTAACCAAATTAGTGTTTTGAAAACAGATGCAAAAGAGAAAGAATCTAACATTTATTATTTTTCTTTTTTTTTGTACAAATCTCAGACAACTAAGCAATTGGTAAAGAGAAGTTTTCTCTTTATAGGCATATTCCAGCTAATAAAGAAGGACAAAAATAGAACCCCCAATGAATTAATACATCTTAGCCATCATTGTCAATGTCTGACACCATCACGAAAAGAGACACAATCAAATATTGTATATTGCTTGATAGAAGTACATGTTTAAAGTGGTCCAATCAAAATGAATCAGACCTGATCAAGCTTCTAGACCTAACTATAAATTTCAGGAAATAAAGAGAACAGAGGAGAACTTTAGAACTTTAATCCCTATCTACCACAGGGATTCAGTCAATAAAATGCAGTCTATAGGAAACTCTATAAATATATTAACATTTTTTTCAAAATTAACTTTCAAGGGCAAAAAGAGTTCAGGGGGAATTTATAAGTGCAAATACATTTAAGAGATATATCAAAAAATTGCAATTATACGCATCATGCTATAGAATTTTCACTACTTATAAATATGCTTAAAATTCTTCATCATAGTTTATAAAAAAGAGAATGAAAAATTTTAAATTAAAAAAATAAAAGATGTATACAGTCTCTGAATACAAGTGTGGAGGATACTGCTAGGTACAATGGATTATTTCTGAAGTAGGCCACTTCACCAGTTTAGGAAAGGTGTTGGGGGAACGGCATCAGCATGTTCAGAAACAGGCAGAGGAGTGGGAAGAAGAAGAAAACTGGCCAGCAAGAGGCTCAGGGTGGCACTGTGACTCAGTGGGTAGGGTGGCGGCCCCATATACCAAGGGTGGCGGGTTCGAACCCAGCCCTGGTCAGCTAAAACAGCAGTGGCAACTGCAACAAAAATAGCCAGGCATTGTGGCGGGCACCTGCAGTCCCAGCTACTCAGGAGGCTGAGGCGAGAGAATCGCTTAAGCCCAAGAGTTGGAGGTTGCTGTGAGCTGTGACGCCACAGCACTCTACTGAGGGCTACAGAGTGAGACTCTATCTCAAAAAAAAAAAAAAGACTCAAGTTTGCGTACTAAGAATAGGGTTCTTCTGTAACAAATACTTCCATGCATGTACGTAGGAGCAGCTTTGAAACTGGGTAAAGAGTAGAGATTGAAAGAGTTTTGAGGTCGATGCTAGAAATATGGAGGTTAATGACAATTATGGTGAATTCTCAGATGAAAATGAGGAATGTGTTATTCAAAGCTGCAAGAGAGGTGATTTTTTTGTATAAAGCGGCAAAGACTTTGGCTGAACTGCGTTCATGTTCTCGTGTCTTGTGGAAGGTAGAACTTAGGAGCTATGAAATTAGATATTTAGCTAAAGAGATTTCTAAGCAGAGTTTAGGAGCCACATGGATCCTACTGACTTCTTACGGTAAAATGAAAGAAGAGAGATGAATTGAAGAAGGAATTATTAAGCAAAAAGGAGCAAGAACATGAAATTATGGAAAATTGCCAGCCAATACATAATGCAAGAAATGAGAAAGCATGTTTTAAGGGAGATGCCAAAGGGTGGCTGGAAAGTGAAAGGCTTATGGAATTATAGAGGGAGAAACATTCTCAGTTTGAACTGAAGATGGGGCAAAATGAACGAGGGCTGTAGAATGCCTTGGGTTTGGTAAGACAGAAAAATAGAGCTATTCAGCTGTGAACATACACTGTTTTTTAAGAAGAGGAAATAATAACCCCAAAGGTGATTCAGAGATTATCAAAACCGCTGCCTTGGTTTTAACAATGCTAAGGGTGGGGCCACCCTATGGAGCCAGGGTATTGGATTCTTGCCTCGTATCATATATAAAAATTAACTCAAGATAGATCACCAACCTAAGTATTACAGCAAACACCATAAAATCTTCAAAAGAAAACATACGAAATCTTTATAAGCTTGCATTAAGCAATATTTTCTTAGATACGATATCAAAAGCATAAGCAGCAAAAGAAAAACAGATAAGGGACTTCATCACAATTAAAATTTTTGTGCCACAAACAATACCTTCAAAAAAGTAAAAAGCCAACCACAGAATGGGAGTAAATATTTGCAAGTCAAGTATTTGCAGTAACGGAGCTTATATCCAGAAAATATTGAGAATTCTTACCTCTTGACAATAGAGAGACAGCCCATTATTTTTAATGGACTAAGGATTCTAATAGCTATTTCTCCAAGGAAGATACACTGATGGCCAATAAGCACACAAAAAGATGCTCATCACTACCAGCCATTAGGGAAATGCAAATAAAAAATCACAATGAGATACCTTTTGACACTAAATGCCTATAATCAAAAAGACAGAGAACACCAGGGTGGCGCCTGTGGCTCAAAGGAGTATGGCGCCGGCTCCATATGCCAGAGGTGGTGGGTTCAAACCCAGCCCCAGCCAAAAACTGCAAAAAATAAAAATAAAAAACAGAGAATACCAAGTGTGGGTGAAGATGTGGCAGAACTGGGAACCTCCTACATTGCTGGTTAGAATTTAAATTGATTTTCCTGCTTTGCAAAACAATCTGGTGGCCACTCACAATGTTAAACATAGAGTTAGCAAGTGACCTGGTAATTCCACCCCTTCAAAAGCAAAACATATATCCACCAAATCTTGCACATGAATGTCTATGGAAACATTATTATTCGTAATAACTGAAAATAAGAACAAGCCAAAAGAATGAATCAAGGGCAGCGCATTTATCCAATGGAATATTATCCAGCCACGAAAACAAATGAAGTGCTGAAACACAGTACTATGGATGGAACTTAAAAACGTTTTGCTAAGTGAAAGAAACCAGATGTAAAAGGGCACTTATTAATCCTTACATTTATATGAGATGCCTAGAATAAGCAAATCTATAGAGACAGAAAGTAGATCAGTGGTTACCAAAGACAGGGGAGGTGAAGGGAGGGGAAGTTAAATAGGAAGTGACCATTAGTGGGTACAAAGTTTCCTTTAGGAGTGATAAAAGTGTCTGAAATTAGATACTGGGGTTTTAAAAAAAACCTTAATTGCATAGTTTAAAAGGACAAATTTGATGATATGCAAATTATATTTGAGAAATAAAAATAAAATCCTAGGCCTTCAAAGTGACTGAACGACCTCATCTTGACCTAGGGAAGCCCAGAGAATCCTTAAAAGCTGAGTCTCCAGCTGTGATGGGATAGAGGTGGGATCCTCCTCCTTACATCCTCCCCCTCTCTAACAGCCATTAGACTTTCTCTTCTGAGTGTTAAACAGTGACCAGCCCTTTCAAAACACTTGCCAGACTCTCCTCCCTTTCTGCAGAGATTCCTTCCAGACCACAGCGCACTGACCATGAAGGGTTCTGGCTGGGGTGCAGGGGCTGTGTGCAGAGTGCCTCTGTGTCCCCCTTTCCACCTTTTGATGGATAAAGCCTAATTTTAAGGCATTTAAATATTGAGTCACCACCCTAAAGTAAACATGGGCCGTATGTAACGGAGATGTTGGCTTACCATGCGTGCGCCCCCCCCCTTCCTGGATATTCATAGCTCCTCCTAGAACTTGTTGAATGTGCAAGCTACCCAGAACCCGTCAGCTTACTTTCTGTCCCATCCTTCCCTCCCTCAAAGGGCGCCCCTTGATTTCTACCAGAGGCTACGCTTCCCAGCCTGTAGGATGGCCAGTCTGCAGATTGCAAACCCTTTATTGGAAATAAAACCCATCTCTCCAAACAGATGAACCTCGTGATTGTTCAGTTGGCTGTTATTTTTTAAGGATGGCCTATAGGGAAAATCAGAGCGACACACAAACAGTAGTCGTGAGCCAGCTGCAGATTGGAGGAAAACCGTACTTTGCCAGATTGTCCTTGATAGAATCATGAGCTGTTCTTGAGAAAGCATAAGAATGAGATGAGGTGATCCGTGAGATGGGGACCGGGTGATGGAGCAGGGGGAGCCCGCAGTCAGTCACTCTCCGGTTGAAGCTGTCACTGCAGACTGTGCCAAGGGAGGAAAGAGGAACTCGCGCTGGGGGTGTGGCTCGTCTTTGCAAATATGCCTAATGCAAATATAATGCTTCTCAGTAGCATTCTAGTTAATCCAGAATGCTAATGAAAAATCGAAAACCTAAACTATTAATCTCTTTTTCACACTCAAAGTCTGCCTTCAAAATCACACGTTTTGTGTCATGACCTACTGAGAAAAATGCACCTAGTCAAACCTCCTGTGAGCGCAGGAAATCTTACTCTATAAGATGCCTGTGTTTAATTGAAAGGAGTCTTCCTTAATCCAGGCATAAAGGCAGCAGTGGGAGGGGCAGTTAAAGGCTGTGACTAAACAGCCCCAGGCTACTGTGCACTTGGTGAGTAAGCAGGAGCCACCAAAGCCACAGCCTTGGCCAAGTAGTCTGGTAGCCAGTGGCATCGAAGGGGAGAAAAAAATAATTTCCTTTTTCAACCCTCCAAGTGCATTGTTGGGACAGACTTCAATTAGCAAAACAGGTTAGCAAGAGAAGAATAAGCAATTTTATTTACCATGCCCATCTCATGGGAGAAAGCGACTCTGTTGAAGAGAAGCTTAGGGCCTTGCTTAAACCAGCGTCTCACCCAACAGCAACAGACACAGAGCAGGGACAAGACATCAGAAAGGGACGTTTCAGTCTCACAAAGTGCCGGGAAGGGCTAAGGTTTGCTTCCAGATTCCCCTAGCCCTGCCGCAACCAGCTTCTGACCTGACGAGAGCCCAGAGCCACCTCCAGTGAAGACAGAACTTACATCAGTCCTGAGACAGGAAAAGTGGGAGGGTACAAAGATCTTTTATATTTGTCAATCACACAGGGAAATTCAGTGCCCCCCTGCCCCTTCATTTTAACCTTCTTCAGCTCAACAATCCGCCCAGTATTTTAGAGAAAAATATTTTGATTTCCTTCAACATTCCAGACATCTTTCCAGACCATTGTCACATCCTCTACAAGGATTATGTCAGGAGTGAAACAACAAGGGAGACCCCGTCAATATTTTCTTTAAATTGTTACACATGAATTAATGTTCCACTGAGATTCAAAACAGCTATTTGAACTTGTAGAAATGAGACAATTGTTCTAGGCAACCCTCTTCTCCCTCCACGCCTCCATGGCCTGGAAGGAAGTCAGTGATTTCCCTGGAAGGAGTTTGCAGTCCCTTGCATGGGGGACTGGACTTTGCTCTCTTTCCTCATAACCAACATCCCTTGATAAGGTTGTATCCAATTCATTGATTGTTCATCACATTACATGCACTTGACCAACCTAAGATTATAAAACAATGTTTAAAAACAAATTTAAATGAGAGCAGTTCTTTTCTCAAGATATTTTAGTCATCAGTTCATTTTAGTATTAAAAGTGAATTAAGCAAATTTTTGTTGTTTTTCTTTCTTTTTCCATAGCATCTTGCAGGGGAAGGAGGCAGCTAGATATTTAGAAAAGACCTTTGGCCCCAGAATCTAAAGCTAGTTCCACACTCACATGTGCTCAGACTAATGACAGTAGAACCTCCATACATTGACCACCTCCCTACATTGACCACTTCCTTATGTTGACCTAATTTTCACACACCAGATACGTATTACATGTACTCAATGGAAGACTGACCTCTAATTATTGACCACCTCTGTAAGTTGCATTGTGACACTTGAACTGTGACACACAATATTAATTTACCTTCTGTAACTTGGACAGTTGAGTCGAGTCTCCACCCAGAGGTAGAAGTGTGGATTTGTCTTATAGCTGTGCCATTTTTTCTTTAGTATCAGTTCTTTCTTCATGTTTTATTATTACCATGTGTTGCATTAGGCCTAGCATCCTCCTGTTTGTCATGTGGGCAGAAGACTTTGTGTGTGTGTGTGTGTGGTTTTTGGCCGGGGTTGGGTTTGAACCTGCCACCTCTGGCATATGGGGCCAGGGCCCTACTCCTTTGAGCCACAGGTGCCGCCATGGCAGAAGACTTTTTCACTGTGGAGGACTGGTTTGAATTACAGGTACATCCTCAAAAATAACTTATTTCAGAGGGATAATGTTGCATTATCACAATTTTAGTGGAACTTCACACATATTAGAAAAGATAAAAGAAAACAGAAAGACAACACCAAATGCTGAGTTTTCACCAAATCTGAAAAACAGATTTCTCATACATTGCTCATGGGAATATAAAATGGTACAGCCACTCTGGAAAATAGTTTGGCAGTTTCTTCAAAAATTAAAAATATTACCATATAATCCAGCAATTGCACCCTTGGGCATTTACCCTAAAGAAGTGAAAACATATATATACACAACAACTTGTACATGAGTACATGTTTCAGGCAGCATTGTTTCATAGTCACCAAAAACTGGCAACAACAAAAATGTCCTTCAGTAGGTGGATGGTTACACAAACTGTGATACATACATGCCAGGAGATACTACTTAGAAATAAAAAGAAATTGATATGCACAAAAACCTGGATGAATCTCCAGGGAATTATGCTGAGTGGAAAAAAAAAATCCCAATCGCCAAACGTCACATAGTGTATGATTCCATTTAGATAACATCCTTAAAATGACAAAGGCATGAGTAGGAAGAAGATACCAGCAGGTGCAAGGGATTAGGGATGGGTGGGGGTGACAAAAGGGGGGGAACAAGGCAGATCTTTGTGGGGCTGGGGCAGTTCTAGATCTTGATTGCCAGGATGGGTATAGGAATTTACACACATGATTAATGGCTTAGATCTATACACATGTTGCACTGATGTCAATTTCCTGGGTTTGAAACCACACTATAGTTTCATAAGATGTAACCAATGGAACCTCTGTGTACTACCTCTGCAACTGACTTTGAATCTATAATTATTTCAAAATTTAGAAGTTCAAAAGAAATACAGTTGGGGCAACTGTGAGAAATAGCGTGTCCAGTGCGTGTCTGGAAGTATAAGCTGTGCACATTCTAGAACCACAGGCCCCGCCCTCCCCTGCATCAGTCTTAACACTCATCCTAAGAGATCCCAAATCCGAGTTTCTGAGAGCAGATCAACATGCTTACTGAGCCCCTCACACCTGGCTATGCACTGTACCAAGTCATCGAAACTGGACTCCACAGCATTGCAATGGTCAGAGAAGAACCAAGGCCTGTGCCAGTTCCTCCAGGACAAAGAATGGGGGCCGCACCACAGTGTGGGAAAGGAGCATCCACACTCTCCTGGGATCTACTCTACCTGTCACAGGGCAAGACTCTGCAAGCACAGGGATATGAACCCCAAAATACCAGATCCCTGTTCTTGGAGATCTCCAAGTCTACCCAGGGGATCGGACACAGACACAAACAACAGGGTGAACTCTCCAGCTGTGTGTGTCGGCCTTCAACTGGTCCAGTTTCGTTTAACCATCCATACCCAAAGAAAAGCCTGCAGGAGCAAGTTATGAAGCTATGGCTGTGAGGTCCAGCATGACCATAAACTTAACTCTTGGGGTGCCCTAGTTCTCTATTTTCAAATCCAAGGAACTAATACAAAAGAGTAATGGGTCAGGTAGATCCTTTTGGTTGCAAGTATCAGAAACATAAGCTTGGCTAACCCGAAAAGGAGACAGTATAAGTCCATTTAGCCAACAGGGTAGGTCAGGGATGGAAGAAGGATTCAACTCAGCAGGACTTTATCTCACTTCCTCTGATGTCTGCTTCTCTGTGAGTGCTGGCCTCAGCCTACTGCTGCAAGGGGGCTTCCCTAGGCAGCAAGGGACGGGGCCCACACCTTCACCCACACATCACAACACCCAAGGAAGCACAAACTCTTTCCCACCAACTCCAGTGAGAGTCAAGGCAGCTTTCTCCAGACCGGTGACTGCTGTCTGAGTCTGCATCAATCATCAATAGCATGTATCCTACAGATCCTTGAACTTCAACCGTTCCATTGCAAAGGGATGTCCCTCAGATGTTCTTTCTGAAAACTTAGAGCAGTTATCGCTGTAATGATTAGGCAATAGTTACTTTAATATTAATAACAAGCCTGAGATTTTGCGTGATTTTCACTTCATTAATCTGAATTTTATTCTCATGTATACATAGTACGGATTTGTATTTGTTCAGAAGTTCAAAATTATTTTTATTACTATGCAATGGAGAACTAAGAAAAACTATAACTTTTCATCCAGTTACTAATAACCATAGATATTTTATTCTATATAATGTTTTAAAATATTAAATTAAGTATCTCTTGAAATAGTCAATAATTCTGAATTTTGCTTTGTCTAGACTCAGTTTTTTCCAATAACTCTAAGTCAGGGGGGCTTTCTCCTCTCCCCCCATCTGCCTTGGTCTCTCACTCTGTTCAGCCTCCCCCATCTCCTGCTGCTGCCTTAAAATGTGTACAAGAACTCTTTGGTTCCTCATCAGACATGATATTTGCCTTTAGGATACAAAGAACTGGGTCCAGTTCTGAGTGGAGATCGTTCCAACAGAGAATCACCCAAACAGGCCCCGACAAGAGGATCGGTGATCCAGTTTCCAGGAAAGAAAGGCGGCTCTGTCATGTGATGCCCCATGCCCAGTCTTCCCTGAATCTTGGCTCAAGAGAATGAATTCACACTTTGAGGAAGAATGGAGAAAGAATTTTTTCTTTGCAGGCGGGAGTTTTTTGGCCATTAAAAAAGACTCACATTGCAAGCTCTGGTTTACGCCAGAAGTGGAGTTACTGAACAGTTCCATTGAGGAATGAATGCTGAGCACTCAAATCCATCATTATGACATACATTCTACCTTAGGGATAAATTTTTATGTGGAAATAAGTAATAAAATAGGTATACATGCATTTCCAGAGACATGTTTATATCTCATGGAACTAGAAGCAGAACAACGTATTTCCCTGAGAACTCTTTTTTTTTTTAACTTCCTGTCAGCCTTGGTGATGGCTCTGTAAGAGTTCATTGCCAGTGAGTGACAAGGTCACTGTCTCATTCAGACAATATATTTTGAAGAGACACTCAACTTGACCTACTCAGACATACAGAGTGTGCATTTGCGTGTGTGTGTGTGTGTGTTGTAATATTTGTATAAGCTGCTACATGCTTTTAACTTGTTTCATTTTCAAATGTCTAGGTATGTAATCTATATTAAAAGAAAGTTTTAATATCCGAGAAATGGAATAAGCAATCTATGTTTCTAAGAATAACACTCCTTAAATTGAATAGATGAAAAAAGGAATGAAAAATAAATCTTCAGAACCATAGATTCATAGAACGTAAGGTTAAGTTTGGCATACTCTGAATTCCCCCATCTCCACGAGCATCCTTCAGTTCAGGTACCTGCCGTCCCCACACTCCAGGGCAAACCTCGAACCAGAGGTTCCTTCCTATGTTGGAGGGGCTTTACTGATTGAAAGCTTAGTCACCCTCAGAACAAGGTCAGGGTTATCATCCAGGCACTTCTCCTCTCCCAAGAAGAGAGAACAGGATGTGCACTTTGCACCTCAGTCACAGAACACCCCTGGCAGCGGGTAGCCATGGGCACCTCCAGATGCCCTTCCTGTCCTACCCTGTCCCCTCCAGGGTGGTCACAGCCATTGCCCCAGGGAGAACTGCTCTGTGCAGCCTGCTGTCTCCTGGGGTCTCCTCTAGCATTTGAGGCTCAGGCTTAGCCCTAATTAGCTGTGGCTCTTCCCAAGACCACCCTGCCTCTCTGGGCCATGGTAGAATCCCTTTTGTCTTGTGATCAGAGTAAGTCTTTGTGTTTTGGGGTGTGTGTTATTGGGTGTGGCTGCCACCTCCATATTCATCTTTCCTTACACTGTCGGCCCCTCCCACTACTCCTGGTATAGCCAGAAGTAATGAAAAGAGTAAGGCAGAAAATACTGGATAAAAGACTCAGTTCTCCTAGGTCTCACCCTCACACCCATAAAATAAGAGACCCTCTGATTTGGGATGCAAAAGGAAGATGGTTTGGAAAGGAAGTAAGAGGGTAAGATTCAGCATAGGAGACACAGTCTGCCCCCAATTCTTGCAAATCAAGTTAGAGGTGGAACAGGAAGTAAAAGCACAAGGTAAGGATCCCTTTTAAGTTGCAGAATCCAGGAACAGGCAGGGCCTGAGCCTCAAATGTTGGAGGGGGCCCAGGGAGACAGCAGGCTGCACAGACAGATTCTCCCTGGGGGATGGTTGTAGCCAGACCCTACCAGGAGTCTTCTGTGGCCAGGATGCAAACTTCACACCCCAATATCTCTCCTTGGGAGAGGAGAATTGCCAGAAATGATGACCCTGAGTGCAACTGACTTTGTTCTGTGTGCGGCTAGGCTTTATAGCAGTAAAGACCCTCAAATTAATGAATATAACTGAATTTACTTCTAAGTAGCCAGACTAATTTTTAGTCTCTACATTGTAACTAAATTTGCTTATCAAAAAAGTTATATTTTTGTACATTTGAGTTTTGAAAATTGATAAGATTACATGAATATGAAGATAACCTGTATCATCAAATATTTCTTTGTCTACTTGTTACAACACCTTATGTTTTATTACCTGGAATTTGGCTTTTGACCACTGATACCCTGACCCTTATAATCTTCTCTACTGGAAGAAGAGTTTTAGCTAGTTGTTCCCCCAGGGAAGCATTCCCTGGCCACTTTTCCCCTTCTCATTCATTCTAAACACTCTCAAAGAACTTTCTCATCATAGCATTATTGTACTTTTAATTGTTTGTGATTATCTATTATAGTATTTACAATTGTCTCACCCACTGGACTACAAGAGCCATGTTCTTTTTTATTTCTTCTATCCCCAAAGTCAATCATGGTGCCTGGCCTAGAACATATACTCAGTAGAATATAGAAGATTCTCTAAATACACTTTCTATTCACAAACTTTCACACATATACTATTATATACAAGCTCCTCTAGAAGACTTCAAATAAGCAACAATGTTATAGTCTAATCTCAACTACAAATGCAGTTAATTCACAATCAAAGTAAATGAACAACTCTTCTTATAATCCTCTGTCTCAAAGGATGACTACTTAGAATATTCTCCTGCAAAGAAGCCCCAGCTCCATCTGTTGGTGTTTTTCCTGATCTTCAAAGGCCCAATTTTAAAACATCGCCATCCTATATCTTATTTCAGGAGAAAGTTCAGCTCCACTTGGGATGGTTCAATGAGAATATTTATTTTAATGATTTTGAACTTGATTTACTTTTGATTTCTCAATTATATGCAGACCTAAGGACAAAGGTGAAATACAGAGTGGGGGGTATCAAGAGGGACCTCAACGTAGAAGCAAAGTCTTGGGAAGGTGGGAGGAATTCAGACAATGCAACCTGCACGGAGAGAGAGTGGACCCGGCATGACGCTCTCTTGCCTAGTGAATTCTGAGGGGTGGCTTTAATTTCTGCTGGCATTTCACGCTCTGCTTAAAGCAGCAGTCTACTGACTGCATGTGCTTTGTTTAGTTTATGAATCTGTCAAACATTGAGTGACTGAAATATATCAAATACCCAAGACACAGAGAAGAAAGGCATAGGCCTTGTCCTCAAAGGTGATGAAGCAAGGAAGTGGAGGATGACAATCCAATGTGGGACAAGTGGCCAGACACTGCAATGCATGGGCAGGATTGCAGAACCCTGCCAGAGGAGGCCAAGGAGACAGGATGGGTCAGCACCGGTCATGGTGAGGACAAGAAGGGAAGGAGCCAAATCCCCACTCCAAAGCAAAGAGCCAAAGGATCGCGACTAAAGCTGAACAACCCACATGTAGAACACACATAGGAGGGTGGAAGAATTGGAAGTAAATTCTAAAATGACCAGTTCAAAGGTGGTAAAGAGGTAGAATCTGCAAAGGAGATGATTCTTTCCATAACAAACTACACAGAACTCTTGGACATCACCAATAAAAGAAAAATCTCAAAAATAAAGAGGGAAACATTAGTTTTAACCTTACTTTGAAAGCTGCGTAAGTAATATCCACCATATGGATTTACCACATTATTAAGCAACTTCTTATTGTTAAATATTTAAGCTGTTTCTAGTTCTTCCTAATATAAAGAAGGCTACATTGAACAGCTTTATCCATGGATGTTGGTCTGCATTTCCAATAACCTCCCCTTGTTCCTTCTAATTAGACCCGCAAAAGACCCTAGAGGACAAAGACCTCTGTGATCAGTAATGAACTTAACCAGTTTAATTACATACTTATTTTAATGAGTTAAATTATATATGTTTAGGGTGGCGCCTATGGCTCAAAGGAGTAGGGCGCCGGCCCCATATGCCGGAGGTGGTGGGTTCAAACCTGGCCCTGGCCAAAAACTGCAAAAGAAAAAAAAATTGTATATGTTTAGTTTAATTTTATGTGTGCATCTAATGTTTAACCGGCCCACCAACCTCAGACCCCAGACAGGAGTAAGGAACACAGGCCAAGAGCAGCTCCAGCAGTCTCAAAGTGTGTTAGCAAAGGAAGATAAAATGTCCCATTAATTTTTTATATTGATTACATGCCAAAATGAGATTGTAGATGCAGTAGAGTTAAATTAAAATTCATGATTAGGGCAGTGCCTGTGGCTCAAAGGAGTAGGGTGCCAGCCCGATATACCGGAGGTGACGGGTTCAAACCCAGCCCCAGCCAAAAACTGCAAAAAAGAAAAATAATAATAACAATAATCAAATAAAATTCATGATTAAAATTAATTTCATTTGTTTCTTTTTCCTTTTTTTAAGATTACATCTGAGGCTCATGCTCGTGGCTTGCGATATTTTCCTATTGAACAATATTGTTCCGTAGAGAAGCAAGCATTTTTCATTTCCACACAGACAGACAGTGAGCCAAGGCTTAACTTCACAGCTTAGATTTCCTGAGCTGTCTTCCCACGTTCCTGCCCTAAGGCTTCTACCTCGGACAATTTTCAAAGAAAGAAGGTTAAGTAACCTGCTCTTTCTGAATCCCTGCATTAAACAGTAGGCGCGGGTGGGGAGCTGTCGTTTCCTCAGATCGCCAGTAGAGGGACCTCTTACCACACATAAGACTGAACGCCTAGGCCGCTAATTGTTGGCGCTTTTTGGCATTTGGATTCTCTCTAACTGGTTCTAAATTGGTTTTTTGTTTTTTTTTTTTTAAAGTTTTTATTTTTTTATTTTTTTTCTGGGTGTAGTTTTCTACATGTGTGATCCTGTCGTTTACATACAGAGATAATTGTATTGTGCACATACATTTTCTTTCTTCCTATTTTCCTTTCTTTCCTTCTTTACTTTTCTGTCATCATAGCTCA